>BQNB010004813.1:2352-27352 GCA_026074375.1 Tanacetum coccineum
ATATGAATTCCTCCCAACCTGGTCGGTCAACATAAGGAAGGGTCTTAAACATTATTCCACTTGGTTATTTATCAATTTACCACACAATTCTCACAAGCATGATATTGATTCGTATAGCCAACAAGATTCAAAATACATCAAGACAATTAATCCTTTTGGCCTATTTCAATTGCAAGATATATCAAGAGATAAACAATGATCCAAGTAAGATAACATCGAATTCATAAACATGTATATTCATAAATCATAGCAAAATCATCCAAATATTATTCATGTTTTACATATGAGATCAAAGTAACAATACCATAAGAAGAACACTACATCATAACCAACCAATAACTACATCATAAATTCTGGAAATGGTGGTGTTTGAGTGGTGGAGAGTGGTGGCAACAGGGTGGTAAAATGGTGGTAAAATGGTGGTAACATGGTGGTTTAGAGGGGTGTTTAGATCATTGGGTCCAAAGACCCTCACCACTCTTTCCTCCTCTCCAAAATAATCTCCAGGAAGTGTATGTTTGATATAGAAGTGTTGGTGAGAGATGGATATGATATGAGAGGAAAAAAGGGGTATTTATAGGCTTTTTCGGGGCCAAAGTTCGCCTCACTTGCATAAAAGTGCGCCCCACTTTGAGAGTTAATGCCCACAGCATTAAATTGCCTTTAACTTCTTCCACCGCCTCAAAAGTGCACCGAACTTTGGTCAAAACCACCGAACTTTAGATTTCTTGAAAAGTGTGCCGCACTTTTTGGAAAGTGCGGTGGTTTTGGCATATTTTCATCAGATGGTCTTTCGCGTGGTTGTTGATAATTTAATTCTCTTCGCGTGGCCTCTTGAACCAACTAAAACGGAGTTCGTATGACCGAGTTATGGCCAAAATAGTGGACAGGTGTCGAAAGATCTTTAACTTGAGTTATTTCTTCGTGTAAGCTTCAAATCTTTGTGTAATCTTCCGTTTTCTTCCACGACACATCCCAAGAACCTACAATAGCAAATATACTCTATTCTATACCAATATTTCTTATAATTAACCAATTTATATATGTAAAATCATTGATAACGCATATAAAACATGTATAATTTGAGCGTTATCAAATCCCCACACTTAAAACTTTGCTTGCCCTCAAGCAAATCTAAGAAAAGAAATTTTATAAACAAAGTCCTAGGTGACAAGACAAGGAAATTTTTTTATTTTATATATATATTTTAAATTTTTATATTTTTATATTTTTAATTTTTTAAAAAAATTTATTGGGTGTGAAATTTTCGAAAATATTTTTGGTTTTTGTAACAAATAAGTGCAAAAAGCGCAAGCACCCCCCACACTTAAGGGTTTGCTTGCCCTAAAAAAAAATAATAAAAATAATAAGCTTTACAAAACAAACATAGAATTATGAAGAAAAAAAAAATTGGATTTTTAATATGTGAAAACAGAGATGTTTGACAATACCCAATGATCTTCAAGCTGTAATAACATGACTAAGCAGCTCACGAATAAGGAAAAATATAATTCACTTAAACACGCATATGTGATGTAATAGAGGGTAAAAGAGAAATCACACTTAATTGCTCAGACATGATTCATTTCATACCATAGGCTTGTACAAGAAACAAAACTGCACTGGCATGGCATACGCACCAGGTATTAATATTAAAAGAGAACTTTTATTTGGGTTATAACGTTAGGCTAAGGGTTAATAAGGGTATGGATAAGGCATGAGAAATATATACTGGAAATGGTTTCATAATATACATGTCGACAAGTCAAAGAAACCCCCGTTGCTAGTTTCGACATACCACAAACCCGAGAGATAATCGAACATATCAACCTCAAAGTAGTACAAATGATATAACAATATGTCTCTCAAGCAACCAACACATCAACTTTTATTCATTTATCTTTTTTAAAAACTCAATTCTTCCATCAACTAACAATTCCCCCACACTTGAGATAAGGATACACCACAAAAATACAAAGCACGAAGTGTGCAGTATTCATGTCCGTTAAAATGGCACAACACTTATAGTAAAGCGCGAGCAAACTATAAGCAAAAATTAACTAATCATACCAATCAACTAGCAACCAACCATAAACTTTCGACAAGGGGTAAGGCTAGGCTAAATGTTATATATTTTTGTATTTTTTAATTTTATTAGATAAGAAAAATGAATAGAATGACTCAGAGGGTTAAACTAGGGGTATCTAGCACTAAAGATGAGTGCTACAAAAGGGTTTTATTTGGGTGGTTAGCTAATTAGTGTAATTAGCTAAAATAATATGAAATGGAATGACCATTTGGTTTAAATCTTAAGTTGCCTCTTTATCACTTAAAAATACCTGAACGTGATCTCATTGCGGTCTCATAATGATTGTCAAGCACAAGTTCTAGAATCAATAAATCACCGGCACACTCATAAATAAAGGAATCAAGCATAAAAGATGTATGCTATAATAATAGGCTCAAAATCCTCACATATTTACTAGAATGTTTATAATTGCGCAAGTAGTGTAATTGATCCTGAGTTGGATCTGCTTTATCAATCGGGACACATCTCTGGTTTCAAAACTTTATTTATTTACTACGTTTTTATTCTAATATATTAACCTAAGTGGCAAAAAAAAATTAAAAACAAGAATAGATTTTTAAGATTACCGAGGGCGAACAAGAGTTACAAATTAATAATGAGTCTGATTTTTCAATTCATTCCCCCCCCCACACTTAAGTTGAGCATTATACCTAATTAGTAAATAACTTAAAAGTGAGACAAACGGGAAAAATAAATATAAGAAAAATGAGACTTCCTCGGGCTCATAAGTACTTGTTTGAATATGACGTCAAACGGAACGCCAAGCATGTGTATTCTACCACATGTAATATATTGATCCAAATATATATTAACTCCCCAAGTGATAAGATGCCAACCACCAATCCAAGCTCCACCTGTTTTATTTAATCTGCAAAAGAAACTAAACTACAAAAAACGTAAAATACTAAAGCACACTTTCGTAGGCACCACGATTGCATATAGCATATGCAACAAGCCTTTAAACCCCTCGGTGGCCCGAGTGGACGAGTTATAGTCTCGTGAGGGTTTACAGCGAACACACCAACAAAGTTCAAAACACTTTATATATATTTTTTTTTCGTTTAAAACTTTTTATTTATTTAGTTTTATTTATTTATTTATACATATTTTACTAAAACAAGCACACACAAAACGTTACGAAATGAAAAATAACATAGAAAGAAAAATAAAATTACTAATATGCAAAAAAAAAGTCAATGGCGAAAATAAAATTTTTTATTTTTTATTTTTTTTATTATTTTTTATTATTTTTGGTTTTAAGACAAATACATAATTATTATTATAGGTTTAAAACAATAATTTACAAAATTACTATTATTAAAATAATTAATAATTTTTTTTATTTTATTCTTTTAAAATTATTATTTATATTTTATTATTATTATTATTTTTTCTTCTTCAGACCAGAAGTGCGTCACACTTAAAAGAAAGTGCGGCGTACTTTGAATTTAAATTTTTTTATTATTATTTTGAAATTTAAACTGGGCTCGCGGCAAAAATGATACAGAAGTGCGTCGCACAACAACGTATGTGCGGCGGTTTTATTATGACAGAAAATATATATTTAATATTTTTTTTGTATTTTTTTCTTTTACACTTATTAGTTAAGAACATATATAAACAGATGCAAACACATAAATAGATAAACACAAAACACACCAACTAAACAAAAGAAAATAAGAAAACTCTTTTTTAAGATTTTATAGTTTTAACATTTTTATGCTTTTTTTTAATAAGCACGCGAGCAAATGCACACAAACGAGTAAGAATAAAAACACATTACAATTACTCACAGTTGATTAAATCAAAAGAAATTTCATCTGATTATTATTTTTATACAAAACTGGTTTTTTTTGTTATGCAGGAACAAAGTGCGGCGCACAATGTTGTTGAGCGGCGTACGTTCTGCAATATTTTTCAAAATTTTACTTTTTATTTTATTTTTCACAAATTCAATGCAAGAAAATATAAACAAACTAATAAAACAACAAAACACATGTTTATTATATAAACAGGAACATGTCAGAAACAAAATAAGCTAAAACAAAAAAAATCTTTTTGGTTTCTTTTTTTTTCTCGAATGACAAACTAAATATTAACAAAATTTCAAGGCGTATAATCAGATAAAATGGAATTTCAAATGATCACACACCTGAGACTAGCAATTTGGGGGGTTTTGTTTGGGTTTGGGTTTTTTGAATCAGATTCTGTTTGTGAAAATTTTTGTAGAAAGTGTGGCGCACTTGGTGTAAGTGCGGCGTACTTTTTGGGTTTTCAGGAAAACCGGCGCACAAATTGTATGTTCGGCGAACTTCCTGAGGAAAAACGATTTTTTTGTTTCTGTTTGCCAGAAAATGGTACGGCGAGTTTATAAAGTTGGATTTGTAAAACAACACGGCGATTTTGGTGTGAGACCGGCGTACTTCGGGTATAAAGCTGCAAAATAAGAAACAGGAACAGGGGAAGTGCGGCGCACAAGTTTAATTGTGCGTCATACTTTCTGTAACAGCAGACATATTTTGAGATTTTAAAGAGATTTAAACACACGAAACATGCACAAGACTAGCAAACAATCTGCAAACAACTAAACAAATCTCCGGCAACGGCGTCAAAAACTTGATGTGTGTTTTTACAAGCTTTAAATTTATAATAACTAGAAATACCGATTTTGACAAAAAACACAACATTCGGGCAAGTATACAATATTACAGTGTAAGATAGTATGGGTTAAGTCCAGGTCGTTCCACGGATTTTAGCAATTCCAGATTTGTTTATCATAGTAACATAGATAAATGATTATCATCTGGATCAAATAGCCTTAACGTGTGTATAAAGCAAGCAAAATACTAAGCATAAGAGATATATATATTGCAAACTTTATATAAACAAAATTATACAAGTCATATATAACGGGTAATCATAATAACAAGCATATCTACTAATGATAACATAGAATCCTTTTGGCCTGTATACTACTTACCGAAGCGCATTAAGATTAGGTGATATCAAATATGCATTACATAATGAATCACCTCCCACTCGGCCGGTCAACATAAAGAAAGGGTCTTAATCATTATTCTTCTTGGGGTTTATTTATAGATTTTATAATCAATTCTCACAGATTAACACCCGAATTGTTATAGACAGGACATGTGAAATTTATCAAGATAATAAGCCTTTCGGCTATATTATTGCAATGATAATAAAGATAAAATATTTATCCAAGTATAAAACAATATCGAATCCATAAGCACTCATATTCACAAGTTATACAAATATCGTCCAAGTAAGCGAGACTCAACCAGATCATAACCAAACTAATAACCAACATCACAAACATGAATAAACTCAGAAAACATATCAATATTATTAGTAAAGAAATGTACCAAATCCATTTATGCTAGTAATTCGAGTATAAAGTACCAAAACCAATATTTGGACTACAACAACCACTAGTCCAACAACCCAAGTATCCATGATAAACCAACAACCTATGCTACTGAATTAACCCAAAGATATGTCACGTCTATTCAGGGAATCCGCAACGTGCCACCAAATAAAGTGTTTGGCAACGAGGTTTATGGTAGTGACTCGGAAGGATTTGGTATGAATCCTTCGAGTAATGAGTTTAGGTTATGTAATATTGATGAATGGAGGTCTAAAAATCATGGTGGTAGAGTAATAATTCGTGGCTATAGTGATGGTGGTGATATGGTGGTTCACCATGGATTAAAGGGGTGTTTGGATCATCGGATCATAAGATCCTCACCAATCATTCCTCCTCTCCCATGATCACTATGATTGTTATTGATCAAGTGTGTGAAGATATGAAATTCCCTGAAGTTTTGGGGGGTATTTATAGGGTAAATTTTGCTTGGGGACCAAGCAAAGGATGTATGTGGACGTTTTTGGGGCTAAATTTACATTTTTAATGCTGCAAACTGAAAGTGCGACGCACATTTTTATTTGTGCGCCGTACTTGGGATTTTGTGAAAAGTGCGCCACACATTTTTAGAAGTGCGGCGCACTTGGGGCAATTTCAGTACTTGGGCTTTTTCATGGTTGTAGATAATTGAATTCTCTTCGCGTGGTCGCCAGAATCTCGTCAAACGGAGTTCGTATGACCGAGTTATGGCCAAAACAGTGGACAGGTGTCGGGAGATCTTTATCTTCAGTTATTTCTTCGTTTCAGCTTCAAATCTTCGTGTATTGTTCCGTTTTCTTCCACGACACATCACATGAACCTACAACGACAAATATACTCTATTTTATACCAATTGTTCTTATATTTAACTAATTTATATATATAAAATCGTTGATAACGCATATTAAAATATGTATAATTTGAGCGTTATCAAGGTGGATTAAGGGTCCCTTTCTCTACTTTCTCCTTAAAAGTTGTAGAATATTTTTGTGTACATATTTCTCAACTTATACCGCTAGGCGTAAACCATGCTGCCTATTTTGAGATGTACTTCCGTTCCCTAGACATTATTCCCACAGTGCCTCTCTTTCGCGTGTTTTATAAGTTGTGCAAGCAAGGCAATTGGTTTTCATTTCAAAATAGAGTTGGTAAAAACTGTATGCCCCGTTTAAAAGATGCTCCCACTAGTTTGAAAAAATGTAAGGATAAGTTTTTCTTGGTTGACCGAAGGGCTGCCCCAATTGCCATGACCTAGCGGCATCGTAATTCTAGCGTTGCGGATCCCTTTCCTAAACCTAATGAATATAACACATCGGACGTCGCGAAACTACGTGAAGTCATTATTGCTCTTCGTAAACCGCGTCCTAGTCTTCTATACGTTGACGGTCTTTCTTACGTTTGGAATCATGTCGGTCATGCTTTTTCTCTAAAGGATCCGAAGGGGAAGGGTAATACCTTTATTTTGCCAGTCGTCCCTTTATGTTCATCTACAGTTTGCTTATCAGTTTATGTATACATCTTTTTTTTTGTTTTTGCAGTTGTCACAATGGCTGAGTTTCTACAACTTCCTAATTTTAAGGTTGCTGCTGGTGAGCTCCTGCCCCCCAGTTCAGCCCGAGTGACCCATCTGAGTAGCTCCGCTAAACGTTTATAAGATCTTCCTCCCAAGACCAGAGACATGGTGAGAGCTGAGCTACCATGCCGTAAGGTTCTTGATGATAAAGAAAAGAAGAAGAGAAAAGCTGAGGCCAAGGCTGCTGTTGATGCTCCTGGTGCTGACACTCAGGCTAAAAAGGTTGTTAGAGATAAAGGTATTGGTAAGGAGGGTACTCGAAAAAAGAGAAGGGTCCGCGTGGGGACTCTGGTGCACCCAACTTCAGAGCATGTACCCTCTCCCATCCCTCTAAATCATGCAAAACCTCTCGAAATTCTGGCCACTAAGCAGTATGTCTCCCCAAATGCAAAATCAAACAGATGAGCACACTACTCTCCCCCCCCCCCCCAATTGTTAACGCAATCTGTGATGGGTGGAGAGGATGTTCAAGAGAATGTTGATGTTGCGTTTGCCAATGAGGGTCATGGCAACAATAAGGGTGGGATTTCTAGCTTGCAGACCCAGTCACCCAGCCTAGCCCCTCTCGTCATGCGGGTATAGTTTGTTTTTCTCTTCAGGTCCTGTTTTTGCCATTAACTGTTCTCACCCCCTCTTTTAGATCAACTCCTTGAGACTGTAGAGAAGCCCGTGCGTGACAAGGTTGTGTCGGAAGTATAAGCTAGTAAGTACCTCCGTTCTCTATTTTTTTTTGCTTCCTACTTTCTTTGTAACTGTGTTGCTTGTTCTCTCTTTTTTATAGGTTATTCCGATGGACGTTTCGGTAATCTACCTTTCACTCCCTAATGGGACGTGACGGATTCTTGCCGTATGGATAACTTTAGCCTATGTAGGGACATGATGTCAAATCTTTTCACCCTCGTCGACCATGAGTTTTTCAACAAAGGGGTTCGCAATGAATCAGCCATCAAACAGTCATGGAAGTTGTTATGCCAATCTGCTCAGTAGAAGGCAAACACCCTGCTTCATTTTGAGGCCCTCACGGAAGAGCACGCTGATCTCATCTATGCCCATGAGTCTTATAAGGATGTGAAAGCTCGTTACAAGGAATGTAAGAAATAATTGGCCAATGCTCAGTCGGCTTATGATGAGAAGATGTTTGCTTATGATCAATTGTCTAAAAATTATGATGGGCCTTTGACCCAAGAGAAAATCTTACAGGATAGGCTTGAGGAATTGGAAGATGAGAAGAAAGAGACAGAGCAGTTGAATTCTGAGCAGGTTAATCGCATTAAATAGCTTGAAGAAGCGCTAAAACAGTCTAAAGCCGATGCTCATCAATTGATACTTGATAAGGAGAGATACGCTGTTAAGGCTGGTAATGGGGAAATGGTGAGGCGATGAATCATAAATCAGTATCTTCCTAAATCAGTAATGGGGAAATGGTGAGGTGCTAAATCATAAGCGGTCGTTGGGAGAGGCTTTTAGCCTTGCTATTGCCAAAGGCATTATAGATGGGATATCTATTGGTTGCAAGGATTCAGACATTCATGCTATTTTAAAGGCTACTCCTAATGTGAACCCTGCGTCCTCTGATATTTTCATGGAAACAAATGAGAAGCTCTTTGAAAAGAGGTATCCGTACGTTGACAAGGTGGCCCGTATGTACCTCTTGGATCCCAGCGGTCTTCAAAATGTTATGCCAGACGAGACTGGTCCCACACCTAGTAGGGGGCCTCGCGATACTCCAACGGCTTTATATGCTTAGATGTCTTAGTCAGTTACGATTTGTTTAAGTTGTTTTCCAGGGCCGGTTGTGGCGCCTTATGATTGTTGAGCAATGTTTAGATTTTGTGATGCTACATTTGTATGTACTTTGTTATGCTTATCTATAAATGGTTTGTACATTTTCATTGCTTCTCCTTTGTTTATTGTTTCAGCATTGTTTCATTTCTTGACATAGATATTGGCCACTTATACCAACCGGAGGGGACTAGCAATCCGTCGAGGGCCACATAATAATATATCTATTCCTTAATACATTAATCAAAAAATTTGGGTCGGAGGTAGCGAGCCATCCGCCGAGTCACACTATAATTTGTGGATAATAGTAGACATTGACTACGTCTCAGCTGGTAGGTGTTGCTGAACCGGATGGCATCCAAGTCACATAATAATTTATCTACTTTGGTAGATATTGACTATGCCCCAGCTGGTAGGTGTTGTTGAACCGGCTGGCTACCGAGTCACATAATAATTTATCTACGTTGGTAGATATTGACTACACCCCAGCCGGTAGGTGTTGCTGAACCGGCTGGCATCCGAGTCACATAATAATTTATCTACGTTGGTAGATATTGACTACGCCCCAGCCAGTAGGTGTTGCTGAACCGGCTGGCATCCGAGTCACATAATAATTTATCTACATTGGTAGATATTAACTACATCCCAAACGGTAGGTGTTGCTGAACCCGCTGACATCCGAGTCACATAATAATTTATCTACACTGGTCTGGCAGATATTGACTACATGTGCCGAACGAAGATGATCAGTCATCCGTCAGAGTCATTATGATTTTATGTCCTAGTTTTACACATCACATATCAAAAAATTGGAGCTGGAATTCTAAACACAATGATTCCTACAAGTAGCATCTTCTTAAGTTGATTGCATGCCAGACGCGAGGCACTTCTCTGTCGTCTATTGTTCGCAGCTTGTATGAGCCATTTTGATACGCTTCCACCACCAAGTATGGTCCTTCCCACTTTAGGCCCAGCTTTCCTAAATTTTCTACCCGGATGACCTTATTCTTCCGGTAAACATATTCACCTACCTTGAAGGACATAGGACGCACCTTTTTGTTGTAGTATTGTTCCATTTTCATTTTGTATCTAGCCTCTCGGATAGCAGCTGCCTCCCTTCTTTTCGTCAGTAGGTCCAGGTTTAACCTCATCTCTTCCTCATTGCCCTCTCTTTCTTTGATCTTCATTGTTCAGTGTGTGGGCATGCCGATTTCTGTTGGGATGACTGCCTCACTCCCAAACGTTAAGCTGTATGGTGTCTCTCCATTGTTAGGTTTAAGCGATGTTCGGTGAGCCCATAGGACGTTAGGTAGCTCATCCACCCAGCCTTTCCTTTCTCGTCCTAGCCGGGTTTTGATTCCTTCCATGAGGCTCCTGTTTGCTCTTTTAACTAGGTCGTTAGCTTGGGGATGTACTACGGTTGTGTTTATTTGTGTGATGTTCAATTTCTTGCACCAGCTCTTGAAAGGATCATAGGTGAAGTTGGTTCCATTGTCTGTGAAGAATATCTTTGGCAATCCATACCTGCAAACAATGTTGTCCCACACAAACTTCTTTACTTCCTTGCCCGTCGTCTTGGCCAGTGGCTTGGCTTCTATCCACTTTGTGAAATAGTCCACAACCACAATTACGAATTTTACTTTTCCTGGGGCTTCTGGGAGTGGTCCTAACACATCCATTCCCCACTAAAAGAATGGCCAGGGTGTCATGATCGAAGTCATCAACATTTTTGGGAGCTTGGGGATTGAGGAGTAGATTTGGCATAAATCACACTTGCGTATTTCTTCTCTTGCGTCCTGTTGCATCGTTGGCTAATAGTATCCTTGTCAGATGGCCTTTGCAACCATCGGCCTTGCTTTTGGATGCATGTTGCATGCTCCCGTGTGTATCTCTCGAAAGACGTAATTGGCTTGCAACGGACCCACACACCGGAGCATAGGCATTAGGTAAGATTTTTTGAACAGAACTCCCTCTTCCATAACATATTGACCTATCTTCATCCGTAAGGCACGTGCTTCATTTTGGTCTTCCGGCCATACCCCTCTTTCTAGACAGTTGATGAAAGGGGTCATCCACGTTTCCCCCTCTTCTTCCACTACTGCATTTATCTCCTCAACGTCCATTAACGGCACGTCCAACGTTTTCACTAAAATTTCTTTAGTGAGGTGGTTAAATGCTACCGAGGCCAGCTTGCTTAACACGTCTGCCTTTTGGTTTTTATTTCATGTTATGTTTTGGATTTTAAAGTTTTTGAAGCAACTGATGTATTCTTTTGCCTTAGACAGATATCGGATCATATTTTCTTTGCAAGCTTCATAGTTGCCATTGATTTGGCTGGCCACCAACTTGGAATCTACATTGACAGACAAAGATTGTACTCCTATTTTCTTAGCAATCCTTAATCCTGCTAGGAGGGCTTCGTACTCAGCCTGGTTGTTGGTGCTTTCAAAGTTGAGCCTCAAGGCGTATGTGTATTCTGTCTTTGTAGGGCTGACGAGGACCAGGCATGCGCCAGAACCTTTGATGTTAGGCGCCCCATATGTGTAGAGTACCCATTTTTCCTTACAATCTTTCTGACGGTCAATTGTGTACTGGGTCTGCCGTGGCACCATAGTCTCGCTGCCCACCGATACTTCATAATAAGTCTGCTAATATATGTCCTTTAATAGCGCTGCGGGGCTCATATGTGATGTTGTATGCCCCCAGCTCAACAGAGTATTGTGCTAGCTTACCTGACGTATCTGCTTTGCTCAAAATTTGCTTAATTGGTCGATTTGTGATGACGGTGATGGGATGAGCTTCGAAGTACCTTCTTAGTCTTCTAGATACGTGTCGTAATGTTAGTGCCATCTTTTCCAGCGAAGCATAGTTACGCTCCGCGTCATGTAGCATTCTGCTTACATAGTGTACTGGATATCGCTCTCCTTTTCTTACCACCACCAATACTTCACTGACTGCTTTTTTTGATGTCGCCAGGTATATGAACAAAGTTTCCTTTGGCAGTGGCGTTGTAAGGGCTGGTAGGTCCAGGATCATCGTTTTGAGTTCTTGGAAAGCGTTTTCGGCCTTTTATGTCCACCTGTAATCATGTTTATTTGCCTTAGTGATGTATTTTAATGTTTTGAAGAAAGGTAGGGACTTTTTAGCTGATCGGGAGAGAAACCAGTTTAGTGCTACCAACTTTCCTGCTAGGCGATGCATTTCCCCCCAGGATCTGGGTGACTGTATTTCTGCTATGTCCTTATTTTTCACTAGGTTAGCCCGTATGCATTTTGAGGTAATCATGTATCCCAAGAACTTTCCTTCTTCGACCCAAACGAACACTTTTTGGATTTAGCTTTATGTTGATTCTTCTGAGGTTATCAAATGTTTCCGCTATATCTGCCAGCATTTCCCTTTCGGACTTGCTCTTTACCATTATGTCATCCACATAAACTTCCAGATTTCGCCCAATTTGAGATTGGAATGCTTCATCAACTAGCCGCTGGTATGTTGCTCCTACGTTTTTAAGGCCAAACGGCATCTTTGTGTAGCAGTATTGATATGTTGTCGTTGTATGATATATTTAAGATGATTCAAGTTTTAAATTTATATTTTGCCGACTAAACCAAAAACAACACTCTAACGGGCAGTGTACTCGATCGGTAGTAGTTTCGTGGTAAGTAGGGTGTCGAACACTTAAAGCGAGGTTAAATCTATCAATTTAATTAATATCTTGGTTATCTAATCAATGTTAATTCTATTATATTCTAAACCTATGTTAGTCTAAATCCTAATTCTAACAGGAAAAAGGGGGTTTTCAGCCTGAGAGACTGGCACAGTTTGGTTGGTGACTACAATCAATTCAAGGTACTTTAACCCACGCAAGCTAATTAACAAAAGATGAAAGAGCGGTCGAACCTTATATAAGAAAACTGTATTAACCATTATTAATCCGATTAGAACGTTGGTTTGTTTATTTAGTGCAATGATTTTTCTCTCGAGGTGACATAACATTCTTAGACTTAGGCGTTACATCTTCCTAAGACCTAGACATAATAATTCTGTCATGATTAAAGCATCCGCATAAAGCATCTTTATTTGCTGATTATAATCTATCTTAGGGATTTAAAGCAATGGTGATCTTGTTAAACCGTAGCTCATAGAGACTTTACCCACTTTCCGCTTAATGGCAATCTATACACTAGTAGTCCACTTATCCAACTATCCAATGGAATCAGAACGTTACTTGTTGAATTATCTAGGTCACCTGCTAGTCAACACGATCAATAAACCATTGTCAATATCCAATTAACTAGTTAAGCCCAAAGCGTATCCTAGACACAGACTTAGAAGGACAATATTTGTGTAACTATTATTCTAGATGTATAAACTATTATATGGAGAGATATCCCGGACTCTAGATTCGCTTGGTCCACTTCGCTAGATCCAGTTGAATGATAGGTCGCATACAAAAGCGCATAAACAAGTATAAATTGATAAACATAAACAAGCACTCAACGATAAATCAAGAA
Organism: Tanacetum coccineum; assembly: GCA_026074375.1. Classification (NCBI taxonomy): domain Eukaryota; kingdom Viridiplantae; phylum Streptophyta; class Magnoliopsida; order Asterales; family Asteraceae; genus Tanacetum; species Tanacetum coccineum. Next base: position 15,735 of record BQNB010004813.1, read on the forward strand.
ATCGAGATAAACAAATACCAAACATTCAAATCTTCATAATAATGGCTAATACCCAAAGGTATTAGCCTTCAAACGTCACAATAAATACAAGAGCAATTATTTAGCCAAGGTAAACTAATCGAGTTAACGAATAATACCAAAAACTAAACGATTACTAAAGTATAAAGAATTACACGTTGTCTCCTATGGAATTGATAGCGTTGCTCGACCTCTTCTTCTCTTTTTCTCCTCTGAAAATCGACTTTTGTGGTTTAGGTATCGAGAATATGATTTAGCACACTTAAAACTCGTTTTTGAGTTTTCCATTTATAAGGTCTGGAAGTCGGTTCGATACGGCGTATCCAAGTGTTGGATACGACATATTGGGGATTTCTTGGAGTAGGGACCACGTTTGATATCTTCCATAATATTATATTGATTCCATATCTTGAATACGGCGTATTGAGTCCTTTGGATACAGCGTATTGATCTTTATTCTTTTGTGGTCTTTGGTGAGTGCAGGCACGGATACGCCGTATCTTCCTTGATGGATACGGCGTATTGGTCTTCAGAATAGTAATCTTTAAAATTTATCTCATTTAAAGCCCAGAAATCGCACCTTTTTGCTATCTTAACACAATTACTCCATAATTACTACTACTTTGACAATTCTCAAAATAAAAACGATTAAGAAACAATTCTTTGGCAATAACTATACAAAATGGGTTAATATCATGGATAACATTGATGCTATAAAATAGACGAATATTGATACATCAAATATCCCCCCACTTGAATCCTACTTGTCCTCAAGTAGCCTTTAGAAGTTTAAAAAAATGTATCCCTAAGGATATTTTTCGTTCAACCAATTATTCGATCTATTACAAGTACGCAACCAAACACCTCACGAAATAGGAAGATGAAAACACTCAAATCACTCAACTAATCTATGTGGTAACATGTAACTAATTTGCTCAATTGCTCGGTGGGGTTGCAGTTCGTGACGAGTATTCTATCATAAGCTGGCAAGATACACATCTCCACCCACTAAACGGACCAAGGAGATAACAATATTATAAAGGTAACAATGGGTTTAATTATGGTGCAAAGGGCTTACGGTTGATCATTCTCAATCTTTAACAGAATTACCAGTCCAACAAGGCAGCTGAAGCACACATACACACCCGAATTGTCGGGATAGACATGAGTGTTCGATCACATCCCCATTCGAATTTAACCAACGGTTAGGATGAAGAATGATATAGGGTAGGAACCTTCTAACTTTCACCAAAAGTTATAGACCAATGGCTAATTATTAGGAAAAAGGGAAGTAAATTGTTGTTAAATAAAATCAAGAAACAAATAGATTAAGACTTAAGATACAAGTTGCTAGACACTTATTTCCCAACCATTACCATAATAAAGACATAACTATTTATAACGTCTTGATCATTGATAAAAAACAATCAACCTAAGTTGGCATTCCCATAATGGTCAACTTCCTAATCATCCCAAAACTCTTACATACTCTTCAAGGCAAGTTGCGATATCTTCCACTTTGTACAATACTCTACATCGTTGATTTTTTAGACATATCAACTAATAATCGATCCTTCGCGTAATTCCTTCGGTAAGGCTCTTTGTGAAACGATTATCTTCAAACTTTCTTTCTCTTTTTGTATTTTTCTCATTTTTCCATTTTTTTTGTTTTTTTTGTTTTTTTAACAAACTATACTTCAAATCTCGATGCAGTTTCACCATCTTCACGGTCATAATAATTCCGGATAATTTCTTCGGTAATTTCTTCGTTCTTCGGATTCACCATTAATTGTGACGATAGTAAAATCACATGAGTTTTGACTACTAATATACATTCCCATTTGCAATGTGCAAATTTTCAACCGCACCAAAGATAGAAAATGACACAAGACTCAGGAAATACAAACTTTACACTTTAAGCAACTAGCAACTGTAAATTAAACTTAATCTAACAGGGTAGTGTAAGGGTGAAACGAAACAAATAGTTGGTGTAAATTCCTAAAGGATTGGCTCTACGGGTTGTTCTAGTGGATCATCACTCTAAAGATGAGAGTAGAAAAGGGTTTAAATGGGAGGTTAACTAACTAGTGTAGTTAGTTAATAAGCAACATGTAAAGGCGATTTGGTTGTAATCTTAAAATTTACCAATTTAAACAAGTTACTCCAATTAAATCCATAATACTCATTATTGTGGTCTCGAGTGATATACCAAGCCAAGTTCTAAAGTTCACTACATCACCGGCACACCATATTTTATGGAATTTTAGGTAAACATTTGGAAACGAAAAGGTTAAATCCTCACAATATCTAACAAGGGTTGTTGTGTGCGGGTTATGTAATGTCACACCCCGCCAAGGCAAAAACGCGAGGCGTAACGAGAAAGGATATCATCACAACACAATGGCGTCTATAATGAGAATTCTATATGCAATAAATAAGCAAAGTATAGACACAAAGTGTCATAACAATACCCATAAACTAACCAAATCCAAAAGGCGTCTTTATTGAAGAAACGAAAGTTCTTGCCAATAGAAAGACATGCAACATTTATTCGTAATCCAAACAATGCAAAATTCAAGATAATAAAGCAATAAACTCCATGACATCCTACGGTCTCCTTCTAGCCACTTTTCTCTATCTTATTCCTATGTTGCTCACCTGAAAATGATGCTTAAACGTCAACATAATGTTGGTGAGAGTCATAGGTTTAAGCCACATATAAAACTTTCATACAATTGTTGCGATTACTAAAACAATTCATAACAACCATACACTTGGTAGGCGTACCCATCCGATCCTATATCACAACACTGAGTAGGCGTACTCATCCGGTTCAATTATGTCACTTACGCACCTAAAAGTCTACCAGCTGGAACTTATACTTAGGACTGGACCAACACTCTATTGAGTATTATTTCAACCCTTTAGTTGGATTTGATTGAGTAGTAAACACCACTCTCTAACCGAACTCACATACCTCAAAACAACTCCAATTGATCACAAAGCCATGGAGCGTATAGCATCACAAATCAATAACCACAAAACACATAATCATAGCAACTAAAAACATTTAAACTCATAGCATTATTTTTACCCCAAGAAAACATAAAAAAAGGGGCTATGAAACTCACCTGATGCTTTGCAGCTTCCACAAACACTAGGAAAAATCTAAAAAACTAAACAACACGTGTTACACGCTGCTAAGCCAAAAGCTTAAGCACATGTAACAATCATAGATGATGTTCTAAGGTTTAATTACCCTTCATAGTGTCACTTCGACACATGCCCGTCATTAACCAATTTGTTACACACTTTTTTCAAAGTCTACAATTTTACCCGAAAATGTCAGAATTTTAAGTCTCACTTTAAACCATTTTTTAAACCACACCCCTGACTTTATAAATTTTTACCAAAAATCACAGGTTCAAATCATGATTTTAACTATCTCCATGATTTTTCCTACTAAATTTATTTCCCCGTCTTAAGAGCCCCAAAAAAATCAAACATTTTTAACTACATCAAATTTCGGATCTGATTGCACACTAAAACGTTTGGACCTAAAAACCATACTTAGACTCCAAAACAAAATCTCTCCTTTGGGGGATTTTTAATAGACACATAGAACTAAACTTCCGTAGGTTGACTAATTCTAATTCGAATTTTAAGTGGGGGTTTTTACACTCGTAATCTGAACCTAAATCTGACCCGTAATTACTACTTAAACTACCTATACTGCTTTGACCACTTTTCTCGTAACCAACATTTGAATGACTTCCCGACCTTAAAAACCTTCGAGGCCAGATGTTCTGGAAACTAGACTCTCTGAGCTACATCATAGACACTGGAAACTTGACAAAATCTATTACCATCATCGAGATAACAGCCGAACAACACGGGCGCCTAAATCTTCTTGCCCTAATCTAAATCAAGTTCTAACACGATCTAAATCCTAACGAATACACCCATATGATTCTAATTAAACCCTAATCATTGTAATATGATTAAACATCATTAATTTATAGATTTTATAAAACCCTAATTATCCATCTTAATAATTGTTACATGAATTAATGATTAAAACTAAACAAGGAAGATGATTTGTACCTTAAACTCTTGATTCTTGAACACAAAAATCCCTAACTTGAAAAATAATTTTTTTCCTTCTCTCTTGCTCTTGAATTCAGCCGATCACAAGGTATGGGGAATTGAAAAGTGATTTAGGGATAATAAGGTTTAGTATTTATAGGATTAGAGTCCAATATATATATATATATATATATATATATATATATATATATATATATATATATATATATATATATATATTTTATTTATTTATTTATTTATTAATTACATATTTACCAACATTACCTTAAGTTTTTATAAAAATCTAAGCTTATTTGCGCATACCTTTTTGCGTAAACGCAATTTACTAGACGTTTAAAAATAATTAACTTTTCATTTTTTATTAAACCTAACATTCCAAAAATAGATATTTCATTTATTTCATATCCTTACCACTAAAACTTAATCTCATCCTAATATTACTAACACATAAATACACATACGTATAATTACTTACACAATTAACGCGAAACCGCTTCAATCACCAAAATCATTTCCTTGTCACTAAAAGTGAACAAAATGAACTCGACAAAATCCAACACAAATCCAATCCCAATGAGACGATTACGCTCAATGGATTGATTATCAAATCTCACACAACACACATAAACACATATAAACACATATAACACATAACCCATTCATTGCAACAGATACATAAGTCAACACTAATAGTTTGACTAACCTGCTCAAGTCATGGTTGTCACAGTATCCCCTCCTTTAGGAAATCTCGTCCCGAGATTTAACTAGCCGATTCATCAGCTCGCTCAACGAACAACTGAGGATACTTAGACTTCATATAATCTTCGCGTTCCCAAGTAAACTCAGGTCCACGCTTAGAATTCCAACGAACTTTCACAAGCGATATCCTACTACGTTTTAAACTCTTAACTTCACGGTCCATAATTTCTACAAGTTCCTCAACAAAACGAAGAGTTTTGTCAACCTTAATCTTGTCTAATGGCACATGCAAACTTGCATCCGCCAAACACTTCTTTAGGTTTGACACATGAAACGTGTCGTGTACTTCACTCAATTCTTCAGGTAATCTCAACCGATAAGCTACAGGACCGATTCTTTCAAGAATCTCAAATGGCCCTACATACCTCGGTGCTAACTTACCCTTTTTCCCAAATCGAATTACACCTTTCTAAGGCGACACTTTTAGTATAACCCGATTTCCTACCTCAAATTCTAACGGTTTGCGCCTATTATCAGCATAGCTCTTTTGACGGTCTCTCGCCGCTTTGAGCTTCTCTTTTATCAACACTACTTTATCAGTCATTTCTTGAACTAATTCTGGTCTAATCAAACTACTTTCTCCAATCTCAGCCCATAAAACAGGCGACCTACATTTCCTCCCATACAAAGCTTCGAACGGAGCATACCTTATGCTCGAATGATAGCTATTATTGTAGGAAAACTCAGCCAATGGTAGATGAACATCCCAACTACCACCAAAATTAATCACGCATGCCCTAAGCATATCCTCCAATGTCTGAATTGTACGCTCACTTTGACCATCCGTTTGGGGATGATAAGCCGTACTCATATCCAACCTCGTCCCTAAAGCCTGTTGTACAGTCTGCCAGCATCGCGATGTAAACCATCCATCTCTATCTAAAATAATCAATACAGGAACTCCGTGTCGGGCGACTATTTCATCGATGTAAATCCTTGCCAATCTTTTTGTACTATAGTCTTCTCTTATAGCCAGAAAATGGGCCGGCTTAGTTAGTCTATCAACTATGACCCAAATCGTGTCATGACCATTCATTGACCTAGGTAGCTTAGTGATAAAATCCACAGTGATCGTATCCCACTTCCATTCCGGTATCTCAGGTTGTTGCAGTAAGCCCAAAGGCCTTTGGTGCTCTGCCTTTACTTTAGAACACGTCAAACACTTACTAACATACGTAGCAATATCTCTCTTCATTCCCGGCCACCAGTACATATCTCAAAGATCATGGTACATCTTATCCGCTCCCGGATGCACAAAGTACTTAGACTTGTGGTCTTCATCCATGATCACCGTTCTCACTCCTCCAACTAATGGAACCTATATACAGTCCATGAAGTACAAACTCTCGTCCTCTTTCTTTCCCATCTGTTGATCTAACCCATGTAGACTTTCCGCTAGTACGTTCTCCTGTTTAAGCGCCTCACTCTGGGCTGCTTGTATCTTCTCCCTCATTCCAGTCTGAATAGTCATAGCCATTGCCCTTACACGTCTAGGTTTCAACCGCTCCTTCCTACTTAACGCATCAGCCACAACGTTCGCCTTACCAGGATGGTAGCGAATCTCACACTCGTAGTCACTAAACAACTCGATCCACCTCCTCTGACGCATATTCAGCTCTTTCTGATCAAAAATGTGTTGAAGACTTTTGTGATCCGTATAGATAACACTCTTTGTACCATACAGATAATGCCTCCAAGTCTTAAGAGCAAACACAACCGCTCCCAATTCTAAGTCGTGCGTCGTATAGTTCTTCTCATGGATTTTTAGCTGTCTTGATGCATAAGCAATCACTTTGCCCCTTTGCATGAGTACACAACCTAATCCTTGGTTCGATGCATCACAATAAACTACAAAATCTTCAACTCCATCAGGTAGTGTCAATATTGGTGCATCACACAAGTTGTTCTTTAAGGTCTGAAAAGCCTCTTCCTGCTCCATGCCCCATACATACTTCTGATTCTTCTGAGTTAACAAGGTAAGAGGTTTAGCAATCTTGGAGAAGTTTGCAATAAACCGTCGGTAGTAACCGGCTAACCCCAAAAATGATCGAATCTCAGAAGGTGTCGTAGGGGTCTTCCAATTCTTTACTGCTTCTATTTTGCTTGGGTCCACATGTATACCATTCTGGTTGACAACGTGACCAAGAAAGTGCACCTCCTGCAACCAGAACTCAACTCACATTGGAGAATTATGGCATACAACTTCTGCCTTCCTCAATATTCTAGCTTAACCAAACCAAATGAACCTCGTGTCGCTCCTTCATCTCGAGTAAATCAAGATGATCATTCAATAAACACGATAACAACTTATCTAAATATGGTACAGTCCGTTTCTCATCAAATCCATAAAAACTGATTGCAGGCCGGCAGTTGTTATTTCCCAAAAGGCAAACCGTAAACCTACAAAATGTAGTATCATCCGTTCGGATAACGCAGTCCATTTAATGGTCCGTCATTCATGCACGGCGTAAGTTGTGATACCTACCTGAGAGGTACTATCTGGATAAATAACTGATCATGTAGACTTTTCATAATAAATCATCAATCCTTGAAGAAAGGATAGCGATTCTTAACCGTCAACCTTAGTTGCGAATTCCCTATACACATTGTATATATGAACGAGTTATCCTTTCTTCTTGACGAATAACAAGTGTGCTCCCTATCCGAGAATATACTTTGGGTTCTATTACAAACCCTTGTCCTTGCAAACTCTCTAAAGCTTCCCGACAATACTGCATCTCTTAGGGCGCATACGATAAAGAGACTTTCGCAATCGTGTGTGTCGCTCTAAGGAACAAAATCTAGACTAAACTCAACGTTTTTTGTTTTCGGGGTCGTAATACTGATTGGTTAGATTCACATATGATATATATAGTATATAATTAAATATAGAAATATATTATATGTATACAATTATCAACAATCTATAAAACCGAAGAAGTAAGAATAGAGAGTTTCCCGGGTCGTTTATCCCCCAACAAGGGCTGAAGAGGAAAATCGATACATCTAAGATTTGATTTTTGAAGAAGGAATAGATATGATAAGCTGGAAAAGTCAAAAAAGGATGATACCCGAAACAAAAAACGTATTAAGAATAACCCTCGAAATTATGGAAATTAAACTAGAAAACGAGAGGGCCTCTTAATCCGAACAAAAAGGTGGGAAAAAACTAAATCTTTAAAACTAACCCTACGAAAAATTTATCACTTCTAACTACTCTAACGGTAGCAAACTAACGAAGTAAATGAAAAAGACTAGACGAAAACGGAGTATCGATCTGACCAAATCTACGAGTCATGACAAAATCCCGTACCCGTTACCCGTTCTTTAAAAAGAATAAAGTGTAAAAATGACCCTAAGAAAAATTTTATAATTTTTCAACAAACTAGATGACAAACAGACAATTATCTAAAAAAGCAAAATATTTATTTGATTATTTTTGTATTTTTAATGATTAACATAAACTTTTAACTAAAATTAAATTATAAAAAATATCAAAAAACCAAATCTATTTCTAAAAATTCCTGAAAATTTACAAAAAAATACTAGACACAAGCCCTTGAGTCTTTAACGAAAAAGACCCAAGGGCGCAGTGGTAGAGTGTGTGTGTAAAAGGGGGATGTATCGCTTGGTCCCGGGTTCGAGTCTTGCTCACCCGGGCCAAGTGTCTTCCCCTTTTTTTTTCGAAAACTCAAAGAAGCAAAGTTGTTAAGCTCGTGGGGCTTAACAACTTTGTCTTCTACACCTTTTCACGAAAAGCACTCAATCAGCTTATAAATAAGCTTAAAGTTGGCAGAAATGCTTAAAGGGCTTAAAAGCTTAAAAAAACTAAGTCTTTTTGGACATTTGGTCGAAATAAGCTAAGACTTGGACAATATAAGCTAAAGGGAGTCTAAACAAACTTTAAATAAGCTGAAAAGGTTACAAGCTAAACTAAATAAGCTGTAACAGCTTATTTTTGACAGAAATACTAAAATTAAGCTAAATGGCTAAAAAACTTAAAGTAGTTGAACAAATAAGCTAGGAAAAGGAAAAACAAGCAAAAGGAGGCTAACCTAATCTAAATAAGCTTAAAAAAACTAAATGCTTAAACCTAATAAGCTGTTGAAACAGCTTATGATGACAGAAACAAAAAAAAACTTAAAAAGGCTAAAAAGCTTAAAGTTATTGGACAAATAAGCTTGGAAAAAGGCTAAACAAACTGAACAACTAACTAAATGATCTAAATAAGCTGTTGGGACACAAAGGAGCTTATTACATAAGCTAAATAAGCAAAAATGAAAATTAAGCAATCCCTATACCTAAATCATGCAAAAACAGTCAAAAGCTAAGTTTGGGCTTAAGAATAAGCCAACAAATAAGCTCACCAAAGTCTGAAACTTGGAGGGCTTATCTAAGAGCTTATAAACTCTTAAAATAAGCCAAAAACTTGGGCTTAAAAACACTAAATGACAAAGAAAAAGGGGCTTAAAATCTCCCCTTTGCACCAGGGGAGATTTTAAGCTAAACTGAAGTAGCTTATTTGACAGCTTGTTAAAAGCTGTCAAATAAGCTCTAAACAATAAAATAAGCTTAAACAGATGGAGTATTATAGCAAATGGGCTTGTGCACCAATTTTTAGCTTCTAAAAACCATAGACACTTGCTGAATTTTGTGGGTGAAAAAGGCTTGTGGGTTTTTTAAAACTGCCAACACAAGGCTTGGGTGGTTTTGACTTACCAAGTCAAAAGACCAAAGCTGTCTAACACAGCTTTTCAACACACACAAAACACACTTTCTTGATACTCAAACTCAAACTCACAAGTGCTTAATCAAATAAGCACTTGTGGTGTTTTTTAAAATCTAACAGTTTAAAGAATGGTTTAGAAAAGCTTGGAAAAACGATTTTAAAACTTGAAAACTTTTACAAACAGCTTCAATGAGCTTAAAACTTAAGTTTAAATCACATTAAGTTACCTCAACCCATAGAAAAAACCATTTTGACCCATTTTCATAGTTATCCCAAACACCCCTTTACTTTAAAACTGTCAAACCAAAGTGGCTTTAAAATCTATTTTTAAGCTAAAACTTTGAAAACCTTTTATCTACTTCAACTAATATTACACTACTTAAGCTATTTTAACACTAAAAGTAACAGCTTATTAATGAGATTAAGCTAGTTTCTCTACTAGCTTAATACACTAATATTTAAGTTTTAAAAGAGAAACTAAGCTTACACAAATTTAATCCAATGAAAACTGAAAACAGCTAGAGATTAAACCTAAACAAACAAGTTTGAAAAGAATTTAACAAAATTTGAATAGAAATAAGCAAATGTAAAAGCTAGAATTAAGCTAAAATGAAACTTAAGAAATAGAACCTGAGAGTTTTGTAGTCTCAGAACCCAAGCCACTCTTGAAGAGTGAGTGGCTTAAAAATTAAGCACCTAAGTGGCACCTTGCCTCTATTCCCTGAGCTAAAAGCTCAAATAAGCTAATATTAGCTTATTTCTTCAATAGCTTCCAAAATCAACCTCAATTGATCATTTATGAATTAAATTCAACTGAAAACAATATTTAAAAGCTTTTAACAAATTTTACACTGAATTTGAGCTTATTAACAAGAATAAGCTCAAAAGAGCTTATTGAGAGCTTATTGAGTAAAAATAGCTTAACTTTTCATTAAAACTGAGAATTAGAGTTACATAAAAGAAAGTAGCTTTAAAGACACTTAAACTATTTTTAAGACTACACTAAAAACGTCTTAAAAAACTAACTATTAGGCCAATGGCTTTACAAAAGTAATTTATAGGAATAATTTCGACTATGCTTGTGTCTTCCTCTTGGTTTTGCTGTTGTGCTTGTTTGTAGACACACAAAAGGGTTGTGTTTGTTGTGTGAGTGGTTCATAGCCTCTAATCTTGGCCCTTCAATCTTTCTTGGGTCATCTTGGTCGTCGAAATAGGCCTTGGGAGGTGTGGGATTGCCAACTTGGCAATCTCACAGCTGGGAAAAGTGACGTGAGGTGAGGGGGAAGGTGTTTACCCATGGTGGGGGTGAAGGTTTACAGGGTAAAACGGGTTTGTAAACCCGTGAGTTGTGTTGGGAGGGAAAAACGAGCGGGAAAATTGGTTTGAGGTTATAACAGAGTGTGAGTTTGGAAACTTGGCAAGGTTGGCCCCTCATGGTTATTTGTTTCATTGCACCCTTCGTCCTTGTTGTTATAACTTTTTGGGGACTTGGCAAAACAAGTCCCCAAGAGTTATATGCTCAATTGCATCACTCGTCCTTGTTAGTACAAGTATGGGGAGTTGGCAGTTTTGCCCCCCCCCCCCCCACTTGTTACTTTGCTTAAATGGCAATATGGCCCTTCTCTTCTTTTCTCCTCTTTTCTTTTATAAATATAAGTTTAGGGGTTTGGCAATTTCAACCCTTAAACTTATATTTCTTGATTTGATGACTTTTGGATTTGTCGGGGTTGACTTGGGTTGACTTTGACCTTGACCAATTGACTTTTCTGTTGACTTTTTGACTTGATTGACTTTTCGGCTTCGATTTGGCTTTGTCTTTCACAGTCTTTTCCATTCCGAGTCCGGTTTTGTCGTTTTGGCTTTGTTTTTCGTCCTTTTCTTAGTTATCCGTTCCTGCAATACACATTTTAGCAAAACAAGCGTTATATTGGCATTTTAAGTCCGTTTTTGGTTATTTTAGCTCGTTTTTAAAGGTAAAAGGTATGTGTAATTAAGCACATACCAA
>BQNB010004813.1:32352-105625 GCA_026074375.1 Tanacetum coccineum
ATCGTATGCCAGGGGACTATGCCTTCCTTGACATAACGTGGCATTTTTACCAATTTAGCACAAGAATTGGGGTATTCACACCTTTGGAGCATCCTGTCTAAATGGGAAAGGCAAAGAAGAGAAAGAGTCCCAAAAACCGAGAAATCATCACATGAAGGATTCTCCATGGTTTTTTTTCTCAATCTTATCGTGAAAAAAGATTCAACCATACCACCTTTGGAACGTGACGGTGCATTGCATAAACCCACAGGGCATGCGTATACGGTAGCAAATGTCCCGTTAAGGGCAGGTAAGGGGGTCTTATCTTGATCAAAGTGGGTCAATAGGGGATTGAAAGTAACCGGGAATTCAGTCCAAAAAGAAATAGATAGTATCATTTCGGGCTAATCTTCTCAGGCATCTGATCCATGATGGTAATGGGAAGTGGTCTTTGCGAGTTGCTATTCTATTGAGTTTTCGCGTAATCAATGAAAACTCGCCATCCCGTACCAAACTAGTGGGTATCAAACACATTGTCTTCATTTCTTAACCACGGTTATATGCTCCCTTTTAGGGACACAATGAACCGGGCTAACCAAGGGCTTGTCAGGAGATAGGGGTTAAATGAACCTGCATCAAGAAGTTTTGATAATTTCTTGTTATAACTCGTGGATTTTGGGGTCGTTATCTCTTCTCTGATGTTGTAACTACGGGTTGGCATTTTCCTCCATCAGAATTTATGGTGCAAAACTGTGGATTTATTCCCTTAATTCAGGAATTCTTCCACGTATATGGCACGTTTGTATGACTTAGAACCTTGTTCAGCGGCGGGTTTTATGGGGTTTTTAATCCATCGTTAAAGTTTTTAGCGATTAATGACGGGTAATTTGTTCATCACCCTCCAAAAACGCATACTAAGATGGGATGGAAAGTCTTTGAATTCAAGGTGGGAGGATCATCACATGAAGATTTAACCTTTTCAGGAACATTAATTTCACAACTGGTGACGAAAGGTTGATTTGGGTCACGATTGATCCACACTCAAAAAATGCCTCAAGGTAAACAGTATCCTCCTCAGAATCATAGATGCCCTCTCAACACCCGGTGGTATTGAATATCACTTTCAAGAATCATCGATCTCTTCAATTAGAAAATCCTTTCCTCGATTAGGGAGTGAAAGATGGAGAGCGGAATCGCTCGTAAGATCCGAAGTAGAAGTGGTTGCCACTTTTCAGAAAGTTTCAAGTTACTTCTTGAACATATTCCTCACAGAATGTCATTAACATCGATTGGTTAACCGTTTCAATTGATATTGTAGGAGAGAGTTTTAGTATCACAAAACTTTAAGGTCACGGATTGATCATCTATTTATGTCCAAGGGTCATTTGTTCACAGTGAAAATCTATTTTAAGCAAGTGCCGTCTCAAGAAAGGTCTCTTCTAAGATTAAGGGTAGCTCGTGAGGATCGACATGCATAATCACGACCACAAAATCGGCAGGAAAGAAAGAAATGAAGAACGTTCCCAACTTTCACGAAAACATCCTCGGCGAATGCGGATGGTTGGAGTAGAAGTCGTTTCGGTCGGCAAGTTCAAGTATTCATTCGAGTTTTGGTTTAAAGTGGGAGACTTAGTTCTTTCAAATGGAGAGAGGATTAGGTTGATGCTAAGCACGAGATCGGCTAGGGGTGATGCATTCATTCTTTACGGAAAATCACCGGTTTAAGTATCTACCGGGGTCTTCCAAGTTTCTCGGGGAAACTGTTTTAGGATAACTGTACGAGCAATTCTAGTTTTCCAGTGTCTTTGTTAAATCAATTATCTTATCCTTGTCATTGAGGAGCTTTCTAAACATTGTGCAAATTTGGGCATATGTAGAAGAGCATCCGCGAAACTTAGCTGAAATGGAGATTCCGAAATATTCCAGGAATTTTTGAAGCTAAAAGGATTGTCTTTTTAACGGTACTTCTCTTTGTGGTCTTTGAAGGATAAGGCAAGGTTGTTTTAGTCTTTGGAACAACAACGGGTTCATGAGTTTGGACCACCGGAGGTTGGAGGTGGTCGGTGGTTGGGTGCACCGATCTTTGTCTCTCGGGGTTCATTTTCGTCTATAAGGAGAAGAAGTTTGAGGTCCGTTAGAGGATGCACCGCATTAGGGGGTTGATGTGGGGTAGGGTGGTGACTTAGACGTAGGAGCGGGGTAATGGTGGTGATTTGATGTTGTGGGTATGTGGAGAGGGAGGTGTACTTGGTAGGGGCGGTGGTGGGTTGTTGGGAGGTGGGGGGTAGCGTGCGTGTGGGTGGGATGTGGTTGGTGGTGGGTTGCGAGGGTAGGAGATGGTGTTGAGCTGTGGGTGAGCTGGTGGGTTGGAGTGGGGTGTAGGCTGTTGGGGGGTGTGGGGCGGTCTCGGTGGGGGTGTGGTGGGTTGTGGGAGTGGGGGGTTTGGTGTGGTTTGTAGGTGTTTGGGCGAGGTTTGGTTGGTTGGTGTGAGATGGGTTGGAGTTGTTGCTAGGTTTGATGGGGGGGGTGGTTGGGCGTGGGTGTGAGCTGGGTTGGTGGAAGTGTGGGGGGAGTGGGGGGTGTAGGGGGGTGGGTGTTGAGTGGGTGGGTGGAGGGGGGTAGGGGGAGGTTTCTGTGTGTGGGGGAGTCTGGTAGTAGTGGTTTGTATGGTGGTGTAGTGCGGGACGGGATGGTGGGTGGGTGGTGTGAGGGTGGGGAGGGGAGTGACTGGTGTTTGGTGGTGGGGTGTCGGTGATGATGGAGGGTGGAGAGGGGTGTGGTGTGGTGATGGTTGTGTTGTGGGGGTTGGTAGTTGTTATAGTGGGTATTTTATTTTGTGTTGGGTTCGAGAGGTTCGTGTTATTGTGAGCAGTTAGAGTGTGTGGAATGTGTGAGGGAGGGGGTTGAAGTGGTTGGTTGTGGAGGGGTGCTTAAATTAGTAGTGAGGGTTGTGGTCCGTAGTCGTTGGGAGGGTTGGGTTGTAAACTTGTGTTTGTCGGAGTTTTGGATGCGTAGTGGTTGGTGCGGTGAGTTAGGTTCGTGCTATCTCGATATTGTGTTTGATTACTAGTGATTTGAAGTTAGTGATAGCTTTTAGTTTGATTGAAGTAGTGCTCGATTCTTATCTAGTTGATCTCTTGTTTATAATTAGTTTTATATTTAGGTTTATGTTAGTAGTGTTTAAATAGGTAGTGTTAAGCAAGTTATATGGTTTATCCGTTTATAGTGTGTTTGGGCTGATCGAGCATTATTACCGTTTAAGAGCCTTAGAACATGATAAGTATAATTTTTTAGTATTAGTATAGTGATAGTTATTATACTTAAGTACGTGCTGCAGTTTCTTTTTGGTTATAGCTTTTTAGTAGTTGTGATTGTTTCACATCACCTTTGGGTTAGCAATGGTGTTGCTTGGGAGAGAACCGAACCCGAAGTAGTGAAGCAGTATTGTATTACTATTACGATTTTGGCTGAGCAGAGGTACGTTATGTTGCCATTTGATTTTGAGTTTTTGCATTATAACTGCGTCATTAGGCTTTGACGTAGTGATCAAAAATCAGAACTCTTAGACACACATGGTGGTGGAGATGAGGGGCTGGAGATTGGTAGGTGGAGATTGAAAAGTCGGGGGTTGATTAATCGTAGGTTGTGTAAACTTGTTCCTTGATTGAAATTATACTCGATTTTGGTTAATTGTTTCCCGATTTTTGATGGAATTGATCCCGCGATTCTGGTTGTTTTGATGGTTCGTGCATAGGAGGACAACCGGGAGGTCGAATTTGGTTAGGCAACCATCTGAGGTCGGTAATGGCATTCCCTTGGTTGTAGTTCAACTGCGTGGCTTGTGACCTTATTCTTGGATATTGTCACGATAGTCATTGGTGGTGGCAATTTGGTAAGAATGTCCACCCCGAAAGTTACACAACTTTGCTCAAAACCGCTTTTCAGAACGGGAAGCTGGAGTTTGTTTTTATTATCGGGAATTAATGCTTAACCATGTCTTTTAACTCAGCCAACATCGGATGATAACTGCGGGGGTATAGAAGAGCTCGTATCCCTTTTGAAACAATGGCTTTGTTTCGTGATTGACGAACTTTGGATTTGTCTCTATGATTTTTAGGCATTATCGAGGAATTTTGTCCAAAGTTACCACCGCAGCGGCTCTTTCAATGAATCTTGATCAGTTGAATTTAGGGCATTATAGAAATGTATCGAGTTGAATGCCAATTCTGAAAAACCCATGATGCGGGCACCCTTAAGAGTTCATTGAAACGATCCCAAGCCTCATAAAATGGGTTCATAAATTTTGGCTGAAATCCTCGTGATTTCATTTCATGTATTTGTCGTTTTAGAGGAGGGAAGAATTTGTTAATGAATTTCGAAACAAGAATTCACCGCATGTTAAGAATCGATGAGGGAGGGCTCTTTTTCAAGCCAAATCCGGGCCTGTCCTCGAGGGAAATGGGAAAGCATAACTTAACCGACTACTCGGGACGTTCGGGGGGATAACTTACATAGTAGAAGTGATCTTGTTGAAATATCGGATGTGGGTTTTGTGGGTTTTCTTATCGTTTCTAAAAAAATTGCCTTGTTTTGGACAAGATTCAGAAGACCTGCTTGATCTCAAAGTTTTTCGCGGGTGATTTTCCGATATAACTATCTCATTACTCGTAAACCCTCGGTGGGGTTGCTTCGAGCAATTGCGCCATTAGTACGATTATCGTCCATCGTAACTATGGGAGGATTATTCAGTTCTCAAGATTTGATGAATTCAAACAAAGGTGACGGACAGGAGGTTTCTGGAACTGAAATGGGCTTGAGATTCCGATGTGCGCTATGCAAAAATAGAAGATATAAAAAGAAAAATTTACACTATTTTTTTTATTCTTTTATTTTGGTTTTTTTTTCAATGTTTAATTCACAATTGATTTAAGGACAATGAGATAAGACAACTTTAAACCAATAATTACTTACTTCACGGCTAGCTCTCAAAAGTAAAACTCACAGTTCGAGGTGTAGAGCGATTGGAGTAGGAATAGCGCGAAGCTTATTTCTCCTTTCGGGTGTAGGTTCCTAGGAACAACCTCCTTATACCCACTTTTTAGTTTGTTCAACTTCAGGTGAGCCGTAAGGCGGTAGAGACACAAAAGGCAAGTTTTTAAATCTTTTGTTCGGAGTTGGGAACAACAAGTTCACGGCACTTATTATGATAATACCTCAGTTGAGAATATTATATTTTGGTATTTTACCAATTTGTGAATTTTATTTTCTTTTTTATGGACAATGTTTTTATATTTTTGGTTTTTCTTTGGTTTTTTATCTGATAATTATACTAAAAGAAATGAAAAATATTTTTGTACTTTTTTATATTTTTATAATAAAAGAAAATATTCATGTTTCAAACACCAATTGATTCAAACGTAACGATAATCGGGCTTTACTGCCTGCCCCGAGCAACGGCGCCAAAATTGATCCGTACTAACTACACCTTAATATATAATATTAATAAAATATAAAATATATAGTAGAAATAGTCTAAAAGCAGAAGAGTCAATGATACCGAGAAGTAGTATAGAGCTTTCCCGGGTCGTTTATCCCCAACGAGGCTGGACTGGAAAATCGATACAGTCGAAGATTTGAGTTTGAATGAAGGAATTGATTTGGGAGATTGAAAAAGTCAAATTAGATGATAACGAACAAAAACGTTTAAGAAAAACCTAAAAATTATGAATTTAAGCTAAAAAACGAAAGCACGAATCCCGAACAAAGGGGGAAAAACCTAAAACCTTTAAAAATAACCCTACGAAGAAATTTTTGCTTCTAAACTACTCTAGGGATCAAATAACGAAGAATGAAAAAGACTAGACCGAAAACGGAGTTCGTTTGACCCAAAAACGAGTCAAGACAAAAACCCGCACCCGGACCGTTCTTTAAAAGAGGAAAAGTTGTAAAATTGATCCTACGAAAATTTTCAAATTTTTCCTACAAACTATATAACAAAAGAAAATTTTCTAAAAAAGCAAAATATTTTTTTGATAATTTTTGTATTTTTTATGAATTTTTAAAAGTTTTAACTAAATTAAATTATAAAAAATAGTAAAAGACTACGAAAAATTCTGAAAATTTTATAGAAAATACTAGACACTGAAATAGTCCTAAGAAAAATAAGAAACCAAAATAAGCTAAAGAAATAAGCCCCGAAATAAGCTTGAACAGCTTATTAGCTGTTTTGGCCAAAACCCCCTTAAGTACCACAGCCCTTGAGTCTTTAACGAAAAAGACCCAAGGGCGCAGTGGTAGAGTGTGTGAGTAAAAGGGGGATGTATCGCTTGGTCCCGGGTTCGAGTCTTTGATCCAACAAGGCAAGTGGTCTTTTCCCCTTTTTTTTTTCTTTCGAAACTCCAAAGAAGCAAGTTGTTTAAGCTAGTGGGGCTCTTAACAACTTTTTTTCTTTATACACCTTTTTGAGAAAAACACTCAAATAAGATAAAAATAAGCTTAAAATTGACAGAAGTGCTTAAAATGGCTTAAAGCTAGAAAAAATGCTAAGTAATTTTGGGTTTTGGTCGAAATAAGCTAGGACTAAGGACTAGATAAACCAAAGGGGCTTAAACTAAACCTAGGTAAGCTAAAAGGCTTAAAGCTTAAGGCTAAATAAGCTGGGACAAAGGGCTTAATGACAGAAAGCTTAAAACAAGCTAAAAAAGGTTTAAAATGCTTAAGACTTGGGCTTTTTACACAAATTAAGCCAAGGAAAAAGAAACATTAGCAAACACAGCTTAATGCTCAAACCAAATAAACTATAAAGAACACAAATTAGCTTATTAAATAAGCTCAATAAGCAAGGGAAGAAAAATAAGCAATCCCTATGCCTAAGTCATGCTGCAACAGTCAAAAGGGCATGTTTAGGCTTAAAAATAAGCCATCAAATAAGCTTCCTAGATGTTAAAACTCTAGGGGCTTATACAAGAGCTTATAGGCTCTTGAAATAAGCCAAGAACTTGGGCTTAAGTGTGCTTAAAGAGCAAGCAATAAGAGCTTAAAATCTCCCCTTTGCATCAGGGGAGATTAAGTGGATCAAAGGGGCTATTTGTCAGGCTTCTAGAAAGCTGTCAATAGCTCTAAACCCAAAAATTAAGCTCAAAACAGATTAAGTGTAGTTTAAAGGGGGCTTATGCACCTATTTTTAGCTTCTAAAAATAATAATCAATTTAACTTGCTGAATTTTGTAAGTGAAAAGGGACTTCTTGGTTTTTAAAAACCGTTGACAAAAAAGAGATTGGGTTCGTTGAACTTTGACTTACCAAAGTCAAAAGACAAGGGGCTTTTGACAGCCTTTTTTAGACACACAAAACACACTCTTTTGATGCTTAAACTCAAACCACAAGTGCTTAACCAAATAAGCACTTGTGGAGTCTTCTAAAATCTCACAGTTGTGAAAACAGTTTTAAAAACTTTGGAAAACAATTTTAAAACTAAAAACTTTTTAAAAACAGCTTGTAAATGCTTAAAAACTTAAGTTAAATTTAACCAAAATACCTCAACCCATGCCAAGACCAATTTGACCCGTTTTAAGGCTTATGCCAAACACCCCTTTACTTTAAAACTGTCAAAGCTAAGTGGACTTAAAATCTATTTTGAAGCTAAAACTTTTAAAACTTTTTATCTCTTATACTCTTACTATTGACTAACTAGCTTAAATTTTTATTAAAACTGAGAATTACAAGTGCATAAAAGAAATTAACTTAAAAACACTTTAAACTACTTTAAAAACTACACTGAAACGTTTTTAGGTTCTTAATGCACTAAAACTAAAACAACTTAAGACATTTGAATCTCTAAGCTAGCTAAACAAGTTTAGACAAGCTTAAGCACAAAAAGAACAATAGAATAAGCTGTTTGATTAAGCTATCAAATCTAAAGCTATAATGAAATCAAGAAAATGAAACCTGAAATTTGTGTTGTCTCAGAACCAAGCCACTCTATCTGAGTGAGTGGCTTAAAAACTTGAAACCTAATGGCACCTTGCCTCTATTCCCTGAGCTAAAAGCTCAATAAGCTAATATTAGCTTATTTCTTCATAAGCTTCCAAAATCACACTTAATTGAACATTTATGAACTAAATTCAAATGAAAACAGTATTTAAGAGCTTTTAACAAGTTTTAAACTGAATTAGAGCTTATTAACAAGAATAAGCTCTAATGAGCTTATTGAGAGCTTATTGAGTAAAAATAGCTTAAATTTTCATTAAAACTGAGAATTAGAAGTACATAAAAGAAAGTAACTTTAAAGACAATTAAACTACACTAAAAAACTACTTAAAAACTTGCTACTAGCCACAATGGCTTTACAAAGCTATTTATAGGAAAAAACGATTATGCTTGTGTCTTCCAAACTTAAAATAAAAAATACTAACTAACCTACTAAAATTCTGTCTTCTATTTCTTTTATAAGCTGGGAGCTTGTTTGTTGGGTGTTAGTTTGGTGAGAGGAAACACTAAAACACAATTTGACCTTTCAATTTCATCAATAATCCATCATAGCCGGTGGATTTGTTAGGGGAAGTGTGGGATTGGGGGCCAAGTGGGATTAGGTTTAGTGGAGGAGAAGGGGTGAGTTTGACCATGGGGGACTTGGGGTTGCAGGGTAAAAGGGGTGAAGTGAACCCGTGACATGGTTGGGGGGAAATTTGGGCGGGAAAGGTTGTTTCGAGTATAACAGGCACAACTTTGTGGGAGTTGGCAAGGTTGGCCCCTCAAAGTGTTTTGCCTTGTTGCATCCATCGTCCTTGTTGTTTAAAACTTTTGGGGACTTGGCAATTTCAGTCCCCAAAGGTTATAACACCTTTTGCACCGTAGGTCCTTGGTGTATAAGTTAGAGTCTTTGGCAGTTGAAGTCCTTGTAGTATGACTTTCCATTAATGGCAGTTTGGACCCTTCTTTTCTTTTTCTTCTAATTTCTTTTATAAATATAAGTTTAGGGATTTACCATTTTAGTCCCTAAACTTATATTTTGGACTTTTGGTCTCGGGGTTGACTTGGGTTGACTTTGACTTTGACCAGTTGACTTTTCTGTTGACTTTTTGACTTGATTGACTTTTCGGCTTCGATTTGGCTTTGCTTTTGTCATTCACAAGTCTTTTCCATTCCGATCCGGTTTTGTCGTTTTTGCTTGTTTTTTCTTCCTTTTCTTAGTTATCCGTTCCTAATGACAATACAATTAGCAAAACAAGCATATATTTGGCATTTTAAGTCCGTTTTTGGTTATTACATCTAATGTACAACGATAACATATCGACTCATCCGTTGAACATCTAATGTACAACGATAACATATCGACTCGTCCGTTGAACATCTAATGTACAACGATAACATATCGAGTCATCCGTTGAACATCTAATGTACAACGATAACATATCGACTCATCCGTTGAACATCTAATGTACAACGATAACATATCGACTCATCCGTTGAACATCTAATATACAACGATAACATATCGACTCATCCGTTGAACATCTAATGTACAACGATAACATATCGACTCATCCGTTGAACATCTAATGTACAACGATAACACATCGACTCATCCGTTGAACATCTAATGTACAACGATAACATATCGACTCATCCGTTGAACATCTAATGTACAACGATAACACATCGACTCATCCGTTGAACATCTAATGTACAACGATAACATATCGACTCATCCGTTGAACATCTAATGTACAACGATAACACATCGACTCATCCGTTGAACATCTAATGTACAACGATAACATATCGACTCATCCGTTAAACATCTAATGTACAAAGATAACACATCGACTCATCCGTTGAACATCTAATATACAACGATAACATATCGACTCATCTGTTGAACATCTAATGTATAACGATAACACATAGACTCATTCGTTGAACATCTAATGTACAACGATAACATATCGACTCATATGTTGAACATCTAATGTATAACGATAACACATCGACCGAATCGAGATACCATACTAAACCGAGAAACTAAACCGATCAGACCAAACCGAACCAAGAAACTGGACCGACCGGACCGGAACGAACCAAGAAACCGGACCGACCCGACCGGAACGAACCGAGAAACCAGACCGACCGCACCGGAACGAATCGATAAACTGGAATGCTTTTTATTAGTATTTATATAATCATATTTTTTAAAGAAAATAAATATATAAATGATGTGGTTGTCGTAAGGGACTTTTACAAGAAGTTTTACAACTCCCTAGACAGAGTACCTAACCGTTGTAGTAGTAGTATAGGCAAGACTCGGGGGTTGTTATCGTTCTCTATGGTAATAGGTTGGGAAGGCTTGATCACGGTCTAACAGAATTCTAGGGGTTGAGAGAAGATTATTTTTGTGTTTTTATGTTTATATTAAAGCAGGTAAATCTATGGTTTGAGAGGTTTGGTTGGTTTTAGCTATTAAACTAAATAATAAGATACGCTAATGATGATAACAATATAATGAAAAGATTATATTCATTTAATCATGTATTACTCCCTAGATTGCTTCTCCTAGTGTTGTTGCTTTGTCACACTTGTGATGATCTATGTAATTATTTCCTAAGTCATGAACAGATTACACGAACCTGCCGTCTATTTAATATTCCGTTGAGGCAATGCACAAGTAAGGTAGTATAAAGACTATTATAGGGCCCCCAAGAGTATATTAAATGCATTTGAAATATATTAAAAGTGGATCAACCATATAAGGGGAAAGGTACTATGAAGACTGTTACCCGATGGTATCTTTTCTACACAATCATGTTTCCCCAGACATATCAACAACGATACAAACAAAAGCTGGTTTTATAAAGCCTAACATGTATATTCATCACAAGAAGCAACACCACTAAGATATACATTATAGGTTTCATACAATCATAAATGAACACAATAGGGAGTTTAGCCAAGCATGTTAAAGATAAAGCAAGAACAATAATGAATCAAACAACAAGACATATTGAATGATTAAGATAGTCTTACTTGATTAAAACCTAAATTGAAGGAGGTACAATAGGATTTTGAAGCCCTAAAATCATCCTAATAAGCTGCCAAACAAACTAGGGTTTGTCTCCTTTTTTACTCTAAAGTTACACACTTAAAACCCTAATTTTGGGTTTGTATATATATAGAAAAATCGTTGCGACGGCATCGCGTTTTAATCGTGACGCCGTCATGAGATGTTGTGACACCGTCATGGGATGAATCGTGATGGCGTCACGTGTATCTTGTGACGCCGTCTCTAGCAGCTGAGAACATAATCTTGAGAGATGTCGGTGTAGGTCCGTAGTCTTATCTGTTTCTTCTCTAAATGAGCCTAAGTCACGTGTTTTTCCTCAAAATGTCTTCCAAATGCTAAATACCTAAAAAGGAACGATTAAGTACCTATTTTGGGCATAAATGCATGATTTAGGGGGTTAAATGACCCCGAAAAAGTATATAAAATGACACCTCATCAAATACCCATACACTTGGGATTTGCTTGTCCTCAAGCAAATGGGATTTTCTACCTAGAAAATAGCAGTATTAGGTCATTTAACCTACTCTTTAAAAGTATTTTACAATACAACCTTCTAGACCTCGTAATTAAAAGCACAAAAAGTATATACTAGCACCTCACATAAGTGTTTGAGATTCTCTTTTTCGTTCGGTTGTATAATAAATTATAACATAATGGGGGAAACAAAAAATCAACACTCATTACATGTCATAGCATATAAATTACCATAGGCTTGGTAATGGATCAAACCTCCACCACTAGATGCAAGCATTATTCATTACTATCTAAGAGGTCTTTTAAAGGGTTGTCGGGTGTGGGTGTAAGATAACATATAATGGAAATGAAAACGGATGGGATACATTTCGGTGGATTTAGGTGAATTTGAAGTGGAAGGGTTACCTTTTATGCTATGTTTCGATATATTACCCATCATTTTAAGGACAAAGCAAATGGCAATTGAAGGAATGGTTTCTAAGGCTTATTTCCCCCTACACTTAAGTTAAACATTGTCCCTAATGTTCTATAGAAGTACCCATAAAAACGAATAAAGGGAAAATAAAACAATTAAAAGAAACTAGTACTCCCCTGGTTTGCTCAATAATGGAGAAGAAACATGCGATAACTGGTTAAATCGTCCTCCAAGAATCATCCAATGAAACTTCCTAAGAATTTCCAAGCTTCTTCTCATCAAATATAACCTGTAATCAAAGACAAAGACAACTACACCAAGCATAAAATGTACGATATAATAATATACAGTGTGAAATTAGGGTTGAATTTATAAAGCAGTAAAGATAGGATGAGAGAATTGTTAAACTAAGGGGTTTGCAAGTTTATAAAAGAATTATAACTTTCTTAAGTGTTATACAAGTTTTATTTTAAAAAATACTTAAAATTTTTGAGTTTTCCTGTAACTGGGTGTTTGACGCCGTCAGGAATATCCTGACCCCGTCGTAAGTGTCGTGGTGATGGCGTCACGTGTAAATCGTGATGCCGTCTCCACACTCTGTGAAAACTCATTTTTCATTTTTGATGAAAAATTTCCTGCACTCATTCTTATATGTTATTTTCCTATACAAAATGCTGCATAACAAACTGAGAATTAATAATTCAATCATATGACTCAAAACTGATGCAAATTAATCTTAACAATTTATTTCAAACGTTTGAATTTGGTTCTAAAAACTGGATATTTCCCCTACACTTATTTTGTTGCAAAATACCTTTGATTTCAAATAAGACGCAGTTAGAAACAAACAAAGCATGATTACAAACTAATTCAAACATAATAAAACAAACAATAAAGAGTTAAAACACACTAGACACTCCTAATATGCGAGAAAAGTAAATATTAGGTTGCCTCCCAAAAAGCGCTTTTCTTTATTTACAAGTCTTATAGCTAGACTAGAAGACACACGTCCCTACGTGACTTCTCCTTCATCATCCATTCCAGTGACATATTCGGCCCAAGCTCTAAGCATTCCTTATAAAATCCTAATATTTTGCTCATTACATACTCCACTCCTCTTCTCTTGTCTTCTTCGTTCCTAAGGTAGACTGATTTCGTGTGCTCTTTTTCTAGGTTCGACAGTGAGTTGTACTGTTCTATCATATGGGGCATCTTATAAGAAACTTCATCGGTCCCGTTAGTGAATCTTACAACACCTTCGGGTGAGTCGTGAGTCATGTTGGATATTTCCACAAAAGGTTTCCCTAGTACTACTTGTGACAACCTAGGGTCTATAATTGAACTCATATCCTCAACAATCATGAAGTCTACAATATAGGTAAAGTTTCCTATGAAGACATGCATTCCCTTGATCCTTCCAGTGAAATTGCTAACTCCTCTATTCGAGTTTTCCCTAGGTTCAAGTTTTCTTCTCATGATCCAATTATACATCATTCGGGTCATGTTGTTTAGAGGGAAGTTAGGTTCAATGTAGGATTTTTCCACATGCACATGCCCAATGTTGCATGGTATCTTGAGGTTTGATAGGCACCCTTCCGTGATGATGGGGTTCCTTAGAAATATCGAAGGGATTAGGCTACATATGAGGTACTTGTGGTATGCGAGTTTACTCCTAGTTGGGAATATGTAAAAGTATTCTTCTCCTACCCCTTCAGTTGTTGTACTCCCTTTCTCTACAGGTTCTCCTTCGCTAGAGTCATCATTCTTTCTAATTAACTCAATAAACATGACTTCTCCATGAACCCCCTTTGTGCAAACGACCTCGGTGTCGGATGATTGAGGAACCAATCTGAGCTATTCGAAGAATGAATTGAATTTGAGGACTTTTTCGATGATGAATGCAACTGACGGATCGGGCGGTGTGGAGGGGTTGACATGGATATTTTTTGGGCTGTCATTTTCTTCTTCCTCATTCTCTTTTGCTTTCTCATCATAGGAGACGCTTTGTTTCTCGGAATGAATTGTGATGGCGTTGATCGAACCTTGGACATGGTTTGAGCATTTCGGGTCCATATTTGGGTAAGAACAAGCAGAAAAAAATTAGGGAAGTACTCAGTTTTGAGTTCTTAACTGTATCGCCAGGTAGTACTCCTGTTATTCGATCGGTGATGGCCTTCAACACTGTGTCAATTTTGTTGGTCATCTCACTTTGTTGTTGTTTGAAATTGGCTTCAAACTTGGACAGTCTAGCGTCTTGAGATGCCATGAAATTGGATACCAATCCTTTAAGATTTGATTAATTGTTAAAGCTTTGAGGACGGTTGTTGAAGGAATAGTTTGGGATTAAACCGTTGGGTTGGAACCGGTTAGGTGGGTTTGAAAAATTATTTTGAGAATTTTAGGTTGTCTCCACCTAAGGTTCGGGTGACTTCTCCATGATGGATTATAGGTGTCACCAAGATTCTTTTGCTCGGGATTGAAAGTATACCGCTTACCTCCCGCTTCATCGGTACACGAGGATGCGTATTCAACAAAGGCTTGTTCGAGATCTTTCATGCAATACTGAGTGTCGTGAGGACCACTACAGATCTCACATGTGGTAGTGATTTTGTTCACTTGAGTAGGTTGTGTCGAAGCAAGATGAGCTTCCATTAAGCGTTGGACTTGATTTTCAAGCTCGATGAGGCGGCGGTCGAATGTACTCGGGACATCTTGAGGCAAAGCGATTGCCTTGACCAGCTTAGCAAAATCCATTGGGTCGTTCTAACTTTCATTATCATAGAGGACGAGATCCTCTAATAATGCCTAGGATTCTTTGGCGTTTTGGTCACGAAGCTTACCACCGACCGATTGGTCAATGGTTCGTCTCGTGACGAGATTGACATGGTCATAAAAAATTTGGACTTGGAGCCAAAGGTCGATGCCATAATGAGGGACTTTTTGTAGTAAGTCCTTGAAACGAGTGCATGCTTCAGATAGAGATTCTCCATGATGTTGTTGGAACATCAGGATATCATTACGGAGTTTTACGGTCCTTCCCGATGGAAAGAATTTAGCAATGAAACGAGTAGTAAGATCCTCCCATGTGGTGATGGATCCTGCTGGAAAACGTTCAAGCCAACTGCTAGCTTGATCGCGAAGGGAAAATTGAAATAAACGGAGGCGGCGTTCTTTCCCTATTTTTATCGTCAAGGTCAAGTGAGTCCACTAGTTTTAAGAAATCCTTGAGGTGTTGGTTTGGATCCTCGGACCGAAGTCCGTGGAATGAGCATCCGTTTTGCACCAACCGGATGGTTTCGGATCGAAGAGGTGCCACGTTGTTCCCTACGGGGAGCTCAATGGTATTCCTGTAGCCCTCGTGGCTAGGTTTGGAGTAGTCTCTAAGAGTATGGATAGGATTCTCGTCTCCCATGGTGGTTGACGAGAATGGATTACGAAACAATTAACACAAAGAAAAGATAGACTATGAGAAAGCTAATATGCGGAAATTAAAGTCTCACTTGAAAGGATTCAAGCAAGTAGAACTAAGCTAAATTATGATCAAAACCTAACTATTCCCCACGCAGCGGCGCCAAAAACTTGATACGGTTGTCGTAAGGGACTTCTACAAGAAGTTTTACAACTCCCTAGGCAGAGTACCTAACCGTTGCAAGACTCGGGGTTGTTATTGTTCTCTAGGGGAATAGGTTAGGAAGGCTTGATCATGGTCTAACAGAATTCTAGGGGTTGAGAGAAGATTATTTTTGTGTTTTTATGTTTATATGAAAGCAAGTAAATCTATGGTTTGAAAGGTTTGGTTGGTTTTGCTATTAAACTAAATAATAAACTACGCTAATGGTGATAACAATATAATAAAAAGATTGTGTTTATTTAATCATGTATTACTCCTTAGATTGCTTCTCCTAGTGTTGTTGCTTTGTCACACTTGTGATGATCTATGTAAATATTTCCTAAGTCATGAACAGATTACAAGAAGCTGTCGTCTATTTAATATTCCGTTAAGGCAATTCACAAGTAAGGTAGTATGAAGACTATTACAAGCCCCCTAAGAGTATATTAAATGCATTTGAAATATATTAAAAGTGGATCAACCATATAAGGGGCCCCCAAAAAAAGGGGGGTTTAAATGAATACTTACCCGAGTGAATATCCTTTCTTACACAATAATGTATAATGTTTCCCCAGACATATCAACAGCTATACAAACAAAAGCTAGTTTTCTAAAGCCTAACATGCATATTCATCACAAGAAGCAACACCACTAAGATATACATTCTAGGTTTCATACAATCATAAATAAACACAATAGGGAGTTTAGCCAAGCATGTTAAAGATAAAACAAGAACAATAATGAATCAAACAACAAGACATATTGAATAATTAAGATAGTCTTACTTGATTAAAACCTGAATTGAAGGAGACACAATAGGGTTTTAAAGCCCTAAAATCGTCCTAATAAGTTGCCAAATGAACTAAGGTTCGTCTCCTTTTTTTACTCTAAAGTTGCACACTTAAAACCCTAATTTCGGGTTTGTATATATAGAAAAATCATTGCGACGGCTTCACGTTTTAATCGTGACGCCGTCATGAAGTAGAATATTTTAGATCTTGGGCTAGGTCGTGCGAGCTGACGCCGTCGTGAGATGTTGTGACACCGTCATGGGACGAATCGTGATGGTGTCACGTGTATCTTGTAACGCCGTCTCCAGCCGCTAAGAACATAATCTTGAGAGATGTTGGTGTAGGTTCGTAGTCTTGCCCGTTTCTTCTCCAAATGAGCCCAAGTCACGTGTTTTTCCTCCAAATGCCTTCTAAATGCTAAATACCTGAAAAGGAATGATTAAATACTTATTTTTGGCATAAATGCATGATTTAGGAGGGTTAAATGACCCCAAAAAATTGTATAAAATGACACCTCATCAATAAATAATAATTATATGTTTTATAAAAAAATAATTATATAAATTATGAAAAAATAATTATATAAATTATAATAAAAAAGCTTATAATTATATTTATAAATGATTATTTATAAAATATATAATTATAAAATATATTTTAGAAATAATAATTATAAAAAACTGAATAAATGTTTTTTTCGTAAAAAACATTCCCCGACGACATGTCGCCGGGGATTATTCCCACGAAAATTTTCATTTCCAATTTTGCTAAACAACAAAATGCATACCTTTCCCCGACGACATGTCGACGGGAATGTCGTCGGGATTCAAAAAGGTACAAAGCAGATCTGATACCTCAAACACTTGGGAAAAAAAGTTATATATCTCAACACACCACGCTGACGATTGAGAAGAACCACCATCACCACCACCACCACTTCACGCCACTCACCACCACCACCGAATCCACCACCATCTCTACTCCACTCACCACCACCACCACCACTACTCCACCGTTCATAGCTCACTTCATTATTCACTTGCACACGAGCATTATTTATTCAATAAACTAAAATAATAAGCCCCCCTCCTCCCTCTAAATGCTGATTCTTTTTATTCTAACCCTCTAAATGATGATTCTTCTCTTCTTTTTCTAACCCTCTAAATTAGCAGCCGAGACCACAACGAGACGAGTTTGATTTTTGTTATTTATTAATTTTTGAAAATAAGCAGTGGAATAAGCAGTGGGTAAGCTTATTTGGTATTTTGTTGGTGTTTTTTTAGCCGAGACATAAGCCGAAATAAGCTGTCGGAATTAGCTGAGAAGCAATCGATAGCCAGTCGTGAGATAAGCCACCCGAGAAGTAATGTGTTTGCTTGTTTTATTTTGGGCAATTTTTGGCATCCCTAGAGACATGTCGTCGGGGAACGTTTATAGTTATTAATATGTGAATTGCGTTGAAATATTAGTTTGATAAAAGTTAAGCCGTGAATCAAATTGTCATTTGGGTAAGGAATAAGCTGATAAGTTATTGTTAAACAACTTATCAGAATAAGATGTTTAACAAACAGCTTATTCTGATAAGTTGTTTAACAACAACTTATTCTGATAAGCTATTTAACAACAGCTTATCAGCATAAGCTGTTTAACTACAGCTTATTCTGATAAGTTGTTTAACAACAACTTATGTTGATAAGCTGTTGTTAAATAGCTTATCAGAATAAGTTGTAGTTAAACAGCTTATGCAGATAAGCTATTTAACAACAGCTTATCAGCATCAGCTGTTTAAAAACAACTTATTTGATTTGGATATGCGTTTGGTATTTGTTAATAAATAGCTTATTTTGGTTATTCGCGTTTGGATATGCGTTTGGTATTTATTTTATTGAATGCTTTAGGAATGTTTTAGGATTTTAGTGATTAATTTTAGAAAATCCCCGTCTGAATTTAATCATCCTATAGAAAACCCGTCCAGAATTAATTTATTAGAAATTAATTTCAGAAAGTCCCCTGTTTGGGACTGCTTTTTGAATGTTTTGTCTCATTTAGGATATGAATGCGTATAACTGGTTTACTATTTGAGATGATTTCGATAGTGTTTCTCCTTTACTCCTACGAATATGTCTTTAAACACATATTTGGGGAGTTGAGGGGAAATGCTGCCGAAATTTTCTCAAATAGTAAATCAGTTATACGCATTCATATATGAGACGAATCATTCAAAGAGTGGGTTCGGATCCAACTTCAAGCACAAAGTGACCGATAATGATACCAATATAACAGGCCTGAAGTCTCATGACTGTCATATAATGATGCAACGTTCACTTCCTTACGGACTTCAGCAATACTTGCCTCCAGACGTTGCAAAACCAATAATCAAGCTATTTTTATTCTTTAAGCAAATATGCTCTCAAACTTTGATGGAGGATGACATGTTGAAAGCTCAAAGCAAGGTGGTCGATATTATGTGCAATCTTGAGCTCATATATCCTCATGCTTTCTTTGACATTATGATTCACTTGGTTATCCATTTACCTCTAGAGGCTCTTGAAGGCGGGCCTATTCGCCCTCGATGGATGTATCCATTTAAAAGATTCGTGAAGACGCTAAAAAATTATGTACGAAATAAAGATAAGCCTGAAGGTTCAATTTCGGAGGGTTATGTTGCAGAAGAAGCATTGACTTTCAGTTCTTATTATTTTTGGGATGTTACCACGAAATTTAATCGTCCTGACCGAAATGTGGATTGCCCTCCCCCAACGTGTTAGTTTCAGGTGTTCCGACCAGTATGTAAATCGATTGTTTTATGGTCGGTTATTCGGTTTGATCACCAATAATTGAAGAAAGTGATATGGTATGTACTTCACAACAGTCCTGAAATCGACACGTACCGGGCCAAGTTAAAGAGGTACGCGTTTTTATTTTGAAACTTCTTTTTCTTAACTTATATTTTTGATGACTTATTCTCATACTATGAACATTTTTCAGTGAATTTCCTAACCAAGACATGAAAGAAGAATTCCCTGGTTGGTTTGGGTCACAGGCAAACTTAGACTTATTTTGTGTATTTGACTGTAAAAATAACGATATCATATTTTGTGTTCTCTATCTAATCCTATTTTGTTCATAGATCCGTCAACGTCACATAGACAAAGTCCTAGGTCTTAGCGCAAACAGCGAGTTATTCGCTTTTGCTTGTGGACCAACACCGACTCTAATCTCAGTCAACTCTTGCATAGTCAACGGTGTGAGGATACGGGAATTATGTCACCGGCATGTTTTTCCCGGTGACATGTCATCAGGGAATAGTATCCCATAGACATGTCATCGGGGATAGGGGAATTATGTCTCCGGAAATAGAGATAAATGTTGTAGTGTGTGGAACAATCCATGTAAGAGGGTGTTTGGGAGTGCGTTTGCAAGAAGATTATCAGCTTATCGCGTTTTCAAACCGCAAAAATCTTGTTACAAGTGTTTGGATATGAAAAAATAAAATCACTTATCCGCGTTTATACCCCATCAAAACGTCATTTTGAAAAAGCAGGTGGGTACCTGCTTTTGCAAAACGCTATTCTTCCCTGGTGTCGAGATTACAAAATCACCACTTATGCTTTATTAAAAACTCACCTACTGTTGATCAAATCTTATTTCTTTATGAAAACAACAATAAAATAACACTATTATTACTACATAGCTCTGAAAATTGAGTTTGTCTTTGTTAAAAATAAAAAAAGAATAAAAAAACTCAAATTCTTACATGCCTATACCATTTATCAAAGTTTATAAAGAGAAAAGTGGTGAGCGGATGATGGTTATGAATGTAGATGAGGATGATGATAAGCTTCTCTGTTTATTTGTTTTGGATGAGAGAAATTGAGGTAGGTGGATGAAAATAATGTAGACATGTGGATGAAAATGTGAAAGGCATACAAGGGATAAACATTTTCTTATCTATAATAGTACTCCCTTCGTCCCATTTTAATTGTCCATGTTTCCTTTTTGGGATGTCCCAATTTATTTGTCTACTACTAAAAATAGATAGGAATGTTTGATTAAGTTTACTATATTACCCTTGTTTGAAATTAATATTACAAACTTTAAAAAAGAATTTAATTAATTAGTTAAGGGTAAAACTGTCATTCTGTCAAAAAGTAAGAGAGAGAAAGCAGTAATAAATGCATTTTTCTTAAACTATGTGTTTTTTGTCGGGAGACAATAATTTTGGGACGGAGGAAGTAAATAGATTAAATACTTATAAAAATAAATTGTTATGTGTAAGATGTAAGAAAGTTGTGTTAAATTTATAAAACTTAATTCATACATAAAAATAGCAGATGTCCATTTTAGTAATTTTACATGATAGGTTATTAGATAACAAGGTTTGATGCCCGTGCTTCGCTGCGGCGCGTTGCGTATAGGTATTTTTTTTAAGAGACTTCAAGTCATTCTATAAAACATGACCATAAGTCAAAAATTATACAATTTACTAAAAAAAACATGTACACTAACAAAGTTCTATAACAGTAACAAAGTTCTATAGCAATGAAACAAATATAG
Organism: Tanacetum coccineum; assembly: GCA_026074375.1. Lineage (NCBI taxonomy): Eukaryota > Viridiplantae > Streptophyta > Magnoliopsida > Asterales > Asteraceae > Tanacetum > Tanacetum coccineum. The sequence continues at coordinate 53,237 of BQNB010004813.1, forward strand.
GAATTTGTCTAGAAAATGTTGAAGTTTCTCAATACACAGAACTTGAGGAAACGGTCTACATCAAATAATGGGAAAAAATGTTGCAATCCACCTAAAAAAGGTAGCATCATGAATTAGTAAAGTGGATGCGAATTCCATAAACATTTTTTCACTGATCAAATTTTACAAACTCAATATTCAATACCTGATCATTGATATTACATCGTACTTAAAGGTAATTTTGTGTGGATACATAGTTAAATGAGAACACACAACATTAGAGTAATATTTTTCTTAAACATACAATTTTAAGTGTCAAACTTGTTAGTTTTTCAACTTCCAAATTAATTACAGTAAAGCTTTAATCAGAACATCTTCACAAACTAAACTTTATAAAAACATACATACAGCAAAAAAATTAGTTATTGTTCAGGGTCACTATCAGTATATATTTATAATTCACATAATCACATTTGTCAAGATTTGACTTTTTACAAATGAGATGTAAATAACAGCATCTAACAGTTTAGTTGCCAATTTACCACAACAGGATAAAAACACGACAACCCAACCCGATTCAACCCGGCCCGTTTTGACTCGAAACCTGATAATCTGATATTTTATACGGTCGGGTTAGGGTCAATATTTGGGACACCAAAACCCGAATCAACCCGACACCCATAGCTGTGGTGCTCGTTCAATGGGCTGAGTATGTCGAGTGGTCACAAAAACAAAATTAATAACATGTGTTAAATATTAGTGGGTCTAAATATTGAGTTAAAGCTAGATGATACTAATATCAAAATATAGTTATAGAAAAGTTCATGTTTAGTGGCTTTAACTGAATCGGTTGGCTGTATTGGCTCTCTGCCTTGCACATAACTGGTATTCGAGTACATATATTGACTTACTTTTTGGTGCATAATTATCACTAATATCTCTCATAACTAACCATGTTTTAGGTTCATTCTCACTTATGACTTAAATACTACAATAGCTTTCCTTGTGTTGTCCTACTCTATAAGTTCAAAAATATTTTTTTTGCAACTATCACAGCCATCTACAAATGTCAAAGTAAAACTATTAGTAGTCATCGTAAGCAGTCGACTAAGTACCCGTATAGTGATCAAACCAAAAGCAATGAACTTTTTTCCTAGCTAAAATAGTAACTAAAACAGAGCAACTAATAAACTTTTATATAAATTTACCTGCTTCTCCACTTAGATTGTCAAGCGAATTAGCATCCTCGACATCTTTCTCCCGTTTTATCGCAAGCTCAGCCTGCACCCGTTCCAAAACTACTTTTCAGCAGCTCTAATTCCCTCTTAAAATTCATTCGCATCTTTTCCAACTCCAACTTTTGTTGCTGTCTTGCTGACCTGAAATCTAGGCCTTTAATGTTCTCGTTTTCAATCAGTGTCGTCGGATCTTGATGATTGTTATATTTTATTTCTTTTGTGCTGAAATACCACTTCTAAGTAAGGTGCTCCTGGAAATGTTACAATTTGGTATATGGTATTGCATCAAATGTGCCATGCTCCTGTATTAAACTTTAGTGTCTTACGACACTAATGTTGTCACCTACAGAATAAAAGAAAAAATGTTCATCAAATTATAGTCAACTCCTTCAAACATTTAATGAGAAGTAATAACAGACAATCCTACAAACGCTTCTAATGCCGCCACAGGTCAGGCACGCTAATCTTATATATAATAAAAGAATTACATCATTTCGGAGTTTTCAACGAAATATGAAATCATATGAATTTTTTTTTTTTTTTTTTAAAAAAAAAAATTAGGACCAAATCAAGAACGGCTTATTTTGGCCAACGTAGCAAAATCTGTGATCTGTAGATGGTCAATAAAAAGTCAAAATAATCGATTTGGTCAAAAATTGTAAATTTGTGGTGGAGAAATATGACGAAAAAAAAACACACATAAAAAATATATGTGTCAAAATTTTGAAGAAAATAAACTTGAAAAACATGGATGACTTAAATAAAAATTTAGTGATTTTTAATTTAAATAAATTATATGGATTTTAGTGTTAAATTTTAAATTACATATTTTATTATAACTTTCAAAAAATAAACAAATAACTCCCTTAAACTTATACACTAGACTTTATATTTTAAAATAATACAAACGTAAACAATTTTTTTACTTCCAAACAAAAGATTTAACAGTTTCATGTCACAATCCTATCCCAAAACCTACCCAAAGACTTTTTGAAGATTTTTTCATTGTCTGTCTGAATTATGTTGTACAACCAAATAGAAAAACACCGAAGCACATAAAATATCATAAATTAATAAAAAGTTTTCTAGCTATTCATTGATGTGTTTGGAAGAATTGCATTTTTTTTCTTTTTGTTTAATACGTACTAAAATTCTAACATTTAAATTTCTCAAAAGTCTTTATTCCATTGATATGTATGTATGCCTATAAATCATATATAGACAATCTAGCAACTTTATATCTTAAAAAAGGTATGTGACCGGAAAAAAGGTAAAACTCTTTTTATATTTGTATATGTATTAAAGATATACAATAGGTAAATCTTTGTTTGACCAAAATATATTGTATGTACGAAACATAATACTTTATTAGTTTTTTTAGCTTTATATATTCTACAAATTATTGATGATTTTAAAACTCAACTTGATGCTATAAATTCGGATTGCGAAGCTAAATATTTACAGTTTTAACACAAAGTGTGGCCATTAATCTTAATAGCAGTTGACTTAATATGCAACTAGAATCAAAAAACCATAAACAATATCAACTAGCATACCCCAAACGATAAAATTCACCAACCTTCCAAAGTGGAGGTCAATGGTTCGAATATATCAGGAGAAAACTAATCCCCTTGTCCGTCGAAGGATCACATGAGCCGAACCTTAGGCTACCTAAAAATCTTGATGATTGTTATATTCTATTTCTTTTGTGCTGGAATACCACTTCTGAGTAAGGTGCTCCTGGAAATGTTGCAATTTGGTATATGGTATTGCATCAAATGTGCCATGCTCCTGCTCTAACTTTAGTGTCTTACGACACTAATGTTGTCACCTACAGAATAATAGAAAAAATGTTCATCAAATTATAGTCAACTCCAAATATTTAATGAGAAGTAATAACAGACAATCCTACAAACGCTTCTAATGCCGCCACAGGTCAGACACGCTAATTGGATAAACCACATAAACTCTAAGGTTAACAATTTGCACTTTAATAATACTTAGCTTGACATGTCTTCGCGTCTTACATTAATCTTTTGCTTACTCAATCGGGTTTCTAGACGTCTACTCATACTGATCTATATATATAACGTGTCACCATCACATATAGTGGAATCTGTAATTTTAGCCTACATCTTTGTTTCCTTTTGATAAAGCATAAGCTGAATATATAAGCAATCCCAAACACCCGCTAGCTTATAGCAAAGGTGATCAAAACATGTTAGAATGAGGCAAATCTTTAAACCTAAGAAATTTACTTTTTTTTTAACATAAACAGAAATGAAGAAACTATAGCATGTAATCGTTCATTAACACAACCTTGTCTAGGAAATAGTCTCATTTTTCTTCCAAACACACAGATAGACCACGTTAAACACAATCCCGAACATCCCCCTAAGGACTTCATTGTATAAAACTGTTGCAGTAAATCCACATATATAAATGGACATGTTTAGGAGTAAAGATACATGATTACATAACTACATGCTCCCTATATTAGATTAAAAAGGAATTCAAGGAAACATTTAATTCTACACAGATTGATGAGGCGTAAATACATCTTTACCTGATACATATGCGACACACACCACAATGCTATCCGAAAGAATACAGGATCCATGATCTCAACAAATCTGGATAAAAAACAATCTGGATAAACAGACAAAACCATAATTTGGTAGTATCAATAGTTTTAGTTTAATATTTACATACACACATATCACAAATTCTTTAATGAAATATTACATATTTAGTATGTTACCATTACATATAGTGGGTGAATGAAGAATGTGGATTGCTTTGGCACGTGATATATTCATGAACCATATATGATAACTTTATTTCATAAACCTCAAGATATATCCTGTACGTACAGAAATCCAAAGGCGATCTGTTAGATTTGTCCATAAGTACACGAATTTAAAAGGCACGAACAACAGGTGATATAATTCACACGTGATCAGTGCAAGGTATATAAGCACCATCCCATTTGGACGACAACGTCCTCCCACTATTAAAAGACATCAATGTTGCAGCTTTAATATGCCTACGACTACTATTACATAAAGGTACTCTCTCGACACGAACCCCTCTAAAACGCGCCTATACTACTACCATCCCCTGTAATCAGGTGTCCCAGGACTCGTATAAGCACATGAATTGCGAAACGAAGTTGAACTCTTACTTATTGCCTGCTTATTATATTGAGTCTATTCACTTGAGTCGCATGCTCAAGGTGGTAAGCAATTTATAAGCTAAAAAACGCAAACTTATGTCCAACTATTTCTCTACTAAAAATATAGAGAAAGAACTGAACTAATAGTAAATCGAGCTTCTAACTTTTTCAATGATGATATAATGTAGGTCAAATTCGAAAAGCAATTTTAACGAAAGGCAGTTGAGCTGAAATCTAGTTAACCCCTAAACAAATGTTCTAATTTTACCTTTTTATGCAAGCCTTCAGGTGACTTTTGCCTTGTAAATTTTTTTGGTGGGATAACTTATAATCCAGACGTAAAAAAGGAGACTATAAACCTTTTTAAGTCCATCCCATAAATAAGCTCATACACCCAAACATATCTAAACAGCAAAGGGGTGTTTGTTTCGGCCTATATAGCCGGCTTACGGCTTATTTTATTTTGGGCTCATGTTTCATAAACCCACTTTTTTGTGGCTTATTTTCAAATTTTTGTGCTTATATAAATTTACTATGACATAATGAATTTATATACGCCGAAAAGTACACCCACAAAGTCTTAAACATTACATACCTAAAAAGTATTTGATATCTCCAGGCTACAAACATCATAGGTTCCACCACCAAGATGAAACACAATAGTTGGACCCTCTTTGTTGTTCAATCCATATGAAGAGCAGTAGCCATTGATTCATTGGTGATTCTCTGCACATCAAGACCGGAAAAAGGGTCTGAGTAACTGCAGAATTCTAAAACCTATCCATACATATCATTCTAATGCTATTTCTTAAACACATGGTTAAAATACTTCAAGGACTTGATAATGATACTTTCTTAGGAACCCATCCCTCTTTTTTCTTTCACCCATCTTGGCCCTATTTTTTTCCTCTTTCTTGTTCCATCCCCAAATACTCCCTTCATCACATATTTATAGTCAAATATGAGGGTATCCGGGCAACACATTTTGAAGTAGATTAACTAATTATTGCATTTAGAACCGCAAATGATCAGTAAGGTGGTAGTCTAAGTTTTCTTAGAAACAACGACACTAAAAAGGAAATTTATTTTTTAAAATGGATCAAACTCAATTCTAAACATCCCCTATATTCTAAATTTCTAGCCCTAAAAAAGTATCACAAAAAATTAGTAGATATGTAATGACATCAGAACCCATGTAATTAGTTAAAAGATTTGGCAAGTACATACCGGTCCATGTTTTCACATTGTAAAATATATTAAAAAATATAAGAGGAGAGTTGATCTCGTCTACGTGCACGGGTTATGCTGCTTGGGGGTCTTGAAGATTTTGACGGGGTCTCCACTTGCCTCCGCAAACTGCCATCAAGAAACTGTGTTCCTTTTTTCCTCCTGTTGTAGTTTTAAAATAAGAAAATAGTAATTTAGCGTAAGAAGCAACTCTAAGAATATGACACTTTCTAAATAAGATTACCCAAGCACAATGCCAAATCCTTATTGTGAAGCTGAGTTTTCATGTTACTCAATTTTAAAATTTAATATGTATCACGGTATGAGGTTTTCCATTGTCATCTTTCTCAGCTTATTTGTCCCAATAAAAGCCATGACACTCTCTAGATAAGCTTACTCACGCACAATTCAAATCCTTACTATAAAAATGAGTTTCCAGGTTCCAATAATATACTCGAGTTTCAAATGTATCACTGTCTGAAGTTTCCCCGTTATCACAACTAAAATATATTAGGAAAGAAAAGAGGAGACCCAACCTCATCTACCCGTACGGGTTATGCTGCCTAGGGGTCTTGACGGGTTCGACACTTGCCTCCGCAAACTGCCAACCTGCCATCAAACCGGAAACTCAATACACAAACATCATCATATCAATCCACACAAAAAAAAAACCTTTACATTTTTCAGTTTTCGATATCAAAAGCAATACTTATCGATACTTTGAGCATCCAAAACTTTTAAAACCAATGAACCTGTGACGCCATTATTATAAAACCGGTTTTCTAACATATAGTGCTATGAATAAACTATATTGAAAATCAACTAAAAACTCGCCTCGACTCTAACAATATAAAATCAACATCTTATCATGTCCACAAACACAAATTAAGCAAGAATTAAAAAAGGTGGTTTTATTACCTGATATTCAGCATGACAATCTTGAGAAACCCTAATTCGAGTTATGACCGAGTTCACCACCACGCCTGCAACATTAAACAATACAAATTTTTTACAAAAAAAACAAAAAAAAAATCATCAAGAAAACAACCACGTATATTTTCATACCTGGCATACCCGTTTCAGATTTCACCCTAAAATATAACTGTACCAACGGCTGAAAAAAATCAAGAATATCAAAATCAAAACTTTTTCACACTCATTATCCCTAATTCAAAATTAATCATATACCCAAATTAAAATATAAGAAAAAAATGACTTGCCTCAACAAAGCTAATGAATTTAAAATCTTCTGTTTAGAACCAATCAACCTAAAACACGAACAAAATTAAGATCTTAGAAAAATCCAATGGGTTTAAACTCACAAAATTAAACACTCATTAAAAACTGAAAAGAAATACATCATGATTACAAAAATCGCACCTTGTGGTCGGAGGAAATCGTTGGTGGGTGTTTTCAGCCATGTCTGAATGTGTGTGAAAGAAGGGGTTGATGTTGTGGGAGAAAAAAGGGGGCGGTGGTGGAGGTGTTTGTGACTATTTCTGTTTGTAGATGAAAAGGCTGAAGATGAAAAGATTGAAGACAGTCGGTGGTTTTGATGAGGAAGAAAAAGGTATGTGTGGTTTTGTATCTTGATAATGGAAAGTGAAATACAGGTGGAAGATATAAAGATTGTGTTAGTGTAATTTTGAGAACAGGTGTGTAAAGGAGAGGTTTACAGGTGTTCCACTAGGCAGTTTAGTTTCCCAGAAAAATGATAAAAAAAACCAACTACTAACCACTAATTCATGTGTAGGAAGAAATGAATAAGATAGTATATAAAAGAATTAAAAATGGGGTACTGTTCATTTACTGAGTATCAATAAGTCAACAAATGTAACAGAGTAGAATTTAATTTCTCAATCACTTAACAAACATAATCAAATTCAAACACTATATTTCAAAATCGTGTTTTGCTACAGCCAGCAAATTATTTGATTATTCGTTTTCAAAATGGATAATCTGTTTTCAATAAGCAATCCCAAACACGCCCTAAGTTAAACTATTTTATTTGTTTGTGAGAGAATCATGTGCATCTAAATTTGCAAATATCTTTAATATAAAAATAGTATTGTAATTGATAAGTTACTCAAACGTAAAAAAGAAATAATTAATAGAACTAATTGATTAAACGAACGAAGTGCCCATTTAACCCTTTAGTTACCATAAATAAAAGATGAAAAAAGGAAAGCATGTAAGATCAAAACCACAATCATCCAACGGCCCATATTCAAACTTAAAAAAAATTGACCCTTATAAATAGTTGCAGAAATAACAGGCTCTTTCATCTTCATCCCAAATATCAAAACCCTCTTAATTAACCATTAGCATCTTCAACCACTGCTAGTTTTTAAAACTACGATCGCGGCGACTAGCAACATAGAAAAAGGCTTTTTTTTACGAGTATTGGAGGTGTGGTATTAATTTTCAAGATCAAGAAGAAAATATTATAATGACATCTGCTCTTGATCATCGTCAGCGATTATTGCACAAGGCGAAAGAAGAAAACCGCGAGCCCTTGGTGACATTACAAATCTAGTGACTAAGAAACCAACGAAAAAGGCTTTTAAGTCACTGTCATCAGTTCTTAGTGCGCGTAGCAATGTTGCTAGTAGGATTGCTACTACAAAACCAAAAGATCCTGTCATCATCAATATTGATGATTTTGATAAGAACAATGAGCTTGCTGAGGTTGAATATGTAGAGGATATCTACATATTCTACAAGCTCTTGGAGACCCAAGGATGTTTAAGGGATTACATGGATTCCCAACCTGATATCAATGCTATAATGCGAGCTATTTTGCTCGACTGGCTAATACAAGTTCACAGTAAGTATGGCTTGATATCAAAGACTCTTTATCTTACTATCAATATTGTTGATAGATATCTGTCAGTCATAATTGTTGCTAGAACTAAACTTCAACTGGTTGGCATCAGCGTGTTGCTTATATCTTCCAAGTATGAAGAAATATGGCCACTAGCGGTTAATGATATGATTACTATATCGGGTAGCGCATACTCAAGAGAGCAAAGTTGTGCTATGGAAAAGGCTATTCTTAGTCATTTAGGTTGGTAACTGACGGTACCAACACCGTATGTGTTCACAGTTTGGTACGCTAAAGCCTCACTTCCAACTGACAATGAAATGGAGAATATGGTGTTCTTATTCACTAAGCTTGGTTTAATGGACTACTTGGTCACCATAAGAAATAACCCTTCAATGCTTGATGCTTCAGCTGTGTACGTTGCTAGGTGCATCCTTAATAAGACACATGTGTTGGGAAATAGATTGTGAAAGACTTAATACTGGTTGTATAACAGTTAAGTCTGGTAGTATTAGTTAGTTCTGACAGTACTAAGTTAATACTGGCAGTACTAAGTTAAGTCTGGCAGTACTAAAGTTAGTACTGGTAGAGTAGCAGTACTATAGTTAGTACTGGTCATATTTAGTTAAGTCTGTTTTAGTTAAGTCTGTTTATGTAACAGAATAGTAATAGTTATCTTAGAGATATCTTAGGAAAAGATATGTATTATCTTTTCACACGTTTGTAAAGCCCATTAGGGTTTCCTTGGTGTATAAAAGGAACCCTAAGGCACAATGTTATGTACGTAATTGAAATATCAATAGAAGCATTAGAGCTTAATAAAAATCAATAGCAAATTAGTTTTATTGTTCTTCTTAATTCTTGTGTTAAGATTCCGCATTAACACTTGATACTCATAGTCAATGTCTCTCACATAGTTGGTTTGGATTTATTCAAGTTAACTATCGTCTTACAAAGGCTGTTAGCCCTAAAATATGGTGACTAATCCGGAATTACATTTATCATTTATAGTCGGGTCGGGTTAGTTTAGCTAGTCGATATCGGGACTATAAATACTCCCTTCATACTTCCATGGAGGGGTAGGAGTTCACATTGTAAAGTGTGAGTGTGTGTGTGTGGTTCCTTTTTCTCTATTAAACCACACACATACACAAACACTCCTTCTTCCTTTTTTCTTTCTCTTCTCTTTTCTATCTTTTTCTCTCTAATAATATGGCTCAATTTCTTTTCCATTTTACCAAGCCTCCGGATCATTGTTCAAAGGGTGAATATATACTAACAATTGGCACCAGAGCATAGGGGGAATCCGTGTTGTTTATCTACTGATTATTGTGGTTCAACAAGATCAAATTCGTGGTAAAAAAGAAGTCAATAAAAAAATCAAACCCGAATTTTTGTGCTTAGATGTGTGAATGGTTATGTTATTAAGCAAGATCTAGGCATAGGGTAGCTAAATTTTTTTTTCAGTGTTTGTGCAAGAGGAATCGTATAAGTTAAGAGGTCAAAAAGGGTGATTATTGGGCGATTTTTGGTGGAAAAAGTCGTATTTTTCGTCGTTGCGTTTTGACTCTCTGGCAAAATTCATGTTGCGTTTTGATTTCTTCTTGTTGCGTTTTGACTTCCTTCTTGTTGCGTTTTGACTCATTGCGTTTTGACTCATTGCATTTTGACTCACTGTGTTTTGACTCATTGCGTTTTGACTCATTGCGTTTTGACTCATTGCGGTTTTGACTCATGCGTTTTGAAAATCATTGCGTTTTGAGATTGGTTGCGTTTTGACTCATTGCGTTTTGACATTGGGTGGTTTTTTTTGACTCATTGGGTTTTGACATTGTTTGCGTTCTTGGTTCATTGCGTTTTGATACGGTTGCGTTTGAAGACCCTATCGATGCGTTTTGACTAAAAGTTACTCTGCCTCAATTTTTTTTATTACATTGCGTTTTGATTAGAAATCTTGTGAGAAAGAAAAAGGGGTTTCAGTAAAACGGCCTTTAACTTTTTGATCCGTAAGTCCGTTTGGCCTTCACGTGACCTCTCAATCGAAAGAGAAAAACGTGAAGGATCACGTTGTAACACATTTAGTGGTTAAGGATATTTAGCAGGCCCCGAAACATCGTTTACTAATGATTTTATTGAATTTCAGTTTTTTGAATTTGGTTCACTTGTTTTTGTTCTAGCTACGGCCCATCTGTTATTTGGCCCGTTTCAGTTTGGTGAGCCTAGTTAAACAATCTGCTGTAACCCTAGCCAGAAAATTATCTGTTTTTAGACAATTAAATCATTGGCCGCTGAGTCCGAATCAATTCATTCACGGTTTTTTCTATTGATTTTGTAAAATCCCGTTAATTCATTTATCGGTTTTAATCATAGACGTGTAAAATCCCGTGAACGTGAATTGCATACAAACACCACAATCAAGAATCAAGACTCATAAAACACAATCAACCATAACAACACACCACACAAACAACAACACTTAATCCCAAAACGATCCTGAAAAGATTCACTTAAATGACAAAATGGCTAGAGATTTGGATTAAGATGACATGTGATTACGAAGTGGATTTGGTATCCCTTATTTGCAATTGAAGTTGGATTTCACAAAGGCGTCTACTTATTTCATCATCGTGACTTTCTTCTATTTTCTATCGATTGATGACTTGCTTGAACGTATACATTTATGATTAAGACTTGGATTATCTAGTTTCCAGCGGTCAAGGGGTGGTTGGATGAAGACCTGGACAACTATCACTTAAAGGAGTTACGTTGTAGTACTCAGTGTCACACGCAGATGTCGATGTGGATAATTTCAAGAGGTGTTGTACTTCTTATACTTTTGATGGAGTATAAGGTACTTAGAGATTTTCTTCTGCACCGTTCTTCAATCAACAATAGTGCAAGATTAAGTAACAAATTTGGGGGATTTTACTTCAGTTTCAAGTTTGATATATCGGGTTTACTTCACCATGTGATCACGACAATAGCCTACAGAATACGAGGTTGGTAAGTTAGCCAGAGAGTTTAAAGGTTGAGATGTAATCAGCACTTCTCACGGGTATTTTTGTGCTATTCCAAGACAAAGATACTTCACAGTCTAAGCAAAATCTTCAAAGTTCTTCGATGACATTCATTCACAAGACCTTGATTATACCAAGTGTTCTTGATTCTTGCTTCATCTCCTCTACGGTTTCTGAAGTCAAGAGGGTAATGATTCTTTTGTTTATCAAGATTTGTGCTTATGACTAGAACTTCTCGAGTATATGGACGTACACGACAATGATGCTTCCGAGAGTTCGCAACCATCATGGGGGAAAATGTGTACATCTGGGATTTAATTGACCTTGATGTTACCATGTCAACTTCCAGGGGGAAGTTTGTTAGCCCTAAAATGTTTAGTATGGTTTATGAAGTATTATGCAAACGTGAGAAGAACAGTTGCTGATTTCTCGCATGCACCCCTGAACGAATATTCACCAAGCCCTGATGACAAGAAGCAGTGGTCGTTGGTGTGGTTTGACTTCTACAAAATTCCGCTGTGCACTTTGATGACAAGTAGAAGATTGTTCAAGCTACATTAATGTTTCAGAATCTGCTTAAGATAGGGATGTTGGTTTAGGGGGAAGCCGATTCAGAAACTTCGCCAAAAAGGAGTCTATGAAGAAAGCTTTTCAAGACATGCTGCATGAATTGGGGGGAAGTTAATCCAACTCATGCATACTACAATGGTTCAAGAACAAGTAAAGACAATGAAGATCCAGGCTGGAATACAAGTTTTAAGACGAGGAGAACTCAGAAGACAACTTCAGCTGTGGAAGCGCTTTGGAAGACTATATTACGTTGTTATTTGTACTTGTTAGGAACATTGTAAGTAATTCCGTAAGTCCGCATATTGGGGGAAGATTGTTAGCCCTAAAATATGGTGACTAATCCGGAATTACATTTATCATTTATAGTCGGGTCGAGTTAGTTTAGCTAGTCGACATCGGGACTATAAATACTCCCTCCATACTTCCATGGAGGGGTAGAAGTTCACTTTTGTAAAAGTGTGTGTGTGTGTTTTCTCTCAAGCACACACACTACTTCCCATCTCTTCTCTTTCTCTATATTCTCTTTTCTCTCTAATAATATGGATACTTTTCTTTTCCATTTTACCAAGCCTCCGGATCATTGTTCATAAGGGTGAATCGTGACAACAATATCCCTGAGCCTGCTCAGGAGGAAGGAGCTATAGAGGTTACTTATGATACGTTGGGAGACCAGGTACAGAGATTTCATGATCATACTGTGGAGATCCTACTTCACCGAGTTTAGGTTATTGAGAGCATTCAGAGGGATCAGGGGCACATGATTATAATGACGAGTCAGCAGGGTGCTGTAATGTCAAAGAGGATTAGTGATCTGGAGCAGGATAATAAAAGACTTAGAGGCATGTTGGATGTTGCGAGTCAGAGAGTTGCCTGACTTCAGCATAGAGAGTTGCGCGTTCAGAGAGAGATGAGGCAGATTCGTCGTTTCTGATTTTATGATCGTGTGAGGATTGGTAGGCTTGAGTCTTGTGCTAGGAGGCACTTAGGCTACCGTCCTTAGATTGTTTCATGATTGTTCTAGTATTGACCCGTAGTATATAGTAGTAGCAAATTATTAAGGATTTGTAAATCCTATCTTTTAGGAACCATGATGTAACCGTTTACATTTGATGATATGAAACCTAATATCTATTATTCTATGTTATGATGTTCTTAATCTAATGTTATATTTCTTTTACTCGTAGCATATTGCATTATTACTAAATCGTGGCATTATCATGAATTTATCATGATTGTGTATTTCCATGTGATGTAACCAGTTGTTTTCATCGAACCCCATGAATAAGCTCGTGTCACCTATAATCTCATCATGTGGTGTATTGTTATGATTGTAGGACAATGCCTAACACATGATCTGGAGCGACAATGACACGTGAAGCGGTTAATGAACTAATCGCTCGCCGAGTGGCAGAAGTGTTAAAAGCTCGCGACGCTGCCAGAAACCTTGAACCCCTAGCGGAAGGTGGGGATGAACAGGAAGACGAAAATGGTGATGACTATGAAGGTGGGAATGGAGGAGGAAACATAAATGGAGGAGTGAATAGAAATGGAAATGGAGGAGGAAACGGTGATGGAAACGGCAATAGAAATGGCAATAACGGTAATGGGAACGGAGGAGGAAATGGTTATGGGAATCACAATGTGAACTTAGAAGGTTTTATGCCTGTTGCTCGAGAGTGCACATTTCAAGACTTCCTGAAGTGCCAGCTACTTAACTTTAATGGGACAGAAGGAGTTGTTGGGTTGACTTGTTGGTTCGAGAAGATGGAGACGGTGTTCCACATTAGTAACTATCCACAGAAGTATCAAGTGAAGTATGCTACGTGCACACAGCTGAACGATGCTTTGACTAGGCGGAACTCTCATAAGAGAACAATTAGCATTGATGCTGCATATGACATGAGATGGACAGAACTTATAAAGTCGATGACTGAGGTGTACTGTCTGAGAAATGAGATCCAAAAGATGGAGACTGAGTTGTGGAATTTGCCTGTGAAGAGAAATGACTTGACTGCTTATACCCAGAGGTTTTAAGAATTGGATCTGATTTTGATATGTGAGAAATCACATATCCTTTCTATATCAAAAAATGTCCCATAAAAAACAAAATTATGCTTAAAATGCTTGTATATTGCTTGTTTTGTCTTTGTGATTGTATAGGTATGGATAATGCAAATATCATAAGAAAATGGTCAAAAACCGGACAAACACGGACACGGGAAAGGAAAGAGAGTACAAGAGACGGGAGAATGCTATCAAGGTCATCAATAGTCAACTCTAGTCAACCCTTGGTCAACCAAAGTCAACTCACTAAATGACAAAACCTAAAAATTCCCAAAACATCCCTCATTGTTAAACATATTTCACAAAAGGCCCCTAAACCCTAACTGTCGTTATCTCTTTATACTACAAGAGTTAACACTCGTTATATTCTTTATAATAACCCAAAAACAAACCCGACCCATAAACCAAGCCCAAGTTAACCCTCCCAACACCCCAGTCAAAATGGTCAAACAAAGATATAAAAAGGTTAAAAAGGGCGCGAACCCTTTTTACTATTCATTCATCGTCTTCACGATTTACCTAGCCTCAAAACAAGGGGAAAATGCAAATTGAGGACGTGGCTATGCAATTCAAGTACCAAGCAGTGATGTGGCAGAATTTTACATCATCCAAGGCTCTCATTGGCTAAAACCTAACAAGATTGGATACGCGGGCATGGAAAGAAACACACGGGGAAATGGATTTTTACACTAAAGTGAGTGTAAAAGAAGTACAAATATACTGACACACAGAATGCCACGTTGGCAATCCGTGTGCTCCAAACTCAATCCAACGGCTCACAAAATGGATCAAGAGTTAGTTATTGATGAAGGGTTAAGATCAAAAGAGAGGGGAGCGTGTGGAAAGCCTAGAAGCTTCTCAGAATCAGTATAAATTCAAGAGTAGCTCACACAGATAAAGATATCTAGAACTAGGAGTAGGATTAGCTTAGGTAGCTTTAGGTAGCTTATTTTCAGCTTATTAAGTTTTATTTCATGTAATTTCCTTTTTAAGCCTTGTATTTACTTTAATTTTTAATAAAATCTCAGTTTCATTTACTTTTTGAGTTTTAATCTAAGTTTTACTTTAATACAATTTTGATTAATTTGATCATAATCTCTTGATAAGCTCTCATAAGCTCTCTTTGTTACTACTAAGCTTGTTATACTTAGTTAAGCTTTTACAAGCTTAACTGAGCTTTATTTAATCAAATCTCACTATTACCTAAGCTTTAAGTAAGGATGATGAACCAAACCTGGAAGGGTTCATGGACACTAATGGCTTATTTTTTCCGAGTATCAAGGCATCCGGCATGATCAGCGTCTGAAAATGCTATTAGTTCAAAGCCAGAATCCTTTGGATACCAATGAGATTCCCCAGTAATGGTACCCTTTAGGTATTTAAAGATCTACTTTAACCTCCTGGGTGCTTTTGTGTTGACGTGCTTTGATAACGTGCAACAATAGCATACTGCTTGCACAAGTTGGTCTACTAGATGTCAAGGTACAATGAGTGACCCGATTTTACTATGATAATCAGATTGGTCTACGTTTCTCCACTCTAATCTACATCTAGTTTGGGTTTTTTTGTAGCCAATGGTGTACAATGGAGTGACCAATTGTCCATATTATGCTTTTCAGATATTTTCATAAAGCGTACTTGGCCTGATTGATAAAAATACCCTTTGGGGACTGGTGGATCTGAAGTCCTAAAAAGAATTTCATCTCCCCCATTAAGGACATTTCAAATCTACTGTGCATTAATTTTTCAAATCGTTTTGAATATTTAGGATTTGTGGATCCCAAAATTATGTCATCACGTAAAATATTGCACAAGTAGAATATCTCCCGTATTTATCTTAAATAAGTTGGGTCAATTGTACCTTTAGTAAAGCCTTTGTTTGGACATCAGGAAGGTTGATAGTTCATGCGTACCAGGCTTCTTGGAGCTTGCTTTAATCCATACAAAGCTTCCTCCTGTCGGTAAGGTAGACCAATTTTCTGGATGATCTGGATCAATGAACCCTTCGGCTGAGCAACATAAACCCCTCCTTCAGTGGACGATTAAGGAGAATGCCGTTTTCACGTCCAACTGATAGATTGGAAAAGACTTGTGTGCTTCGTGGGCAACAATAATCCGAACATGCTATCCAAGTGAGCAACTGGAGCAAAATGATTCTTCAAAAATCAATACCCTCTTCCTGATGCATCAACCTTTAGCAACAAGTCGTAACTTTGTTGCGAATAACCAGTCTGATACTTCAGCCTTCTTGTTCCTTCCATAACCACTTTTAGCTTTATAATCATCTTGCAAATGGTTTTGTCGACTAGTTCCCAGACTTTCAATCAGTCAAACTGATGAAGTTCAGTTCCTGCATTTGCTTTGATCCATAGCAGATTCAGCCATTGCCTCCTTACTGTTCTATCGTTCAAAGCAATACTCACCCGTAGTCGAACATACCACATGGCCAGATCTGTGGCAAGTCTGGTCATCATTGTTTGAACAGGCATGGAATGGATTTCTACGAATTTGTTCTAGTGATGATCTCTGGTCCAATTCGAAAATCATGACTTTGTGGTTGAAATGAATGCACATCGGTATTAGACAATTTAGCGTGAGGATGACTCACCAATTTCTTGTACCCTGTACAAAAAGGATTGATAAATTCAGCTTTTGAAACGTTGCATCACGGTGCTTGATCATTGTTGTTTTCCCTCAGCTTTGATCGTGTGTTGGATTGTGTTGGATTGTAAATATTCTACAAGTAAAAGGACTGAAGAGAAATTCTAACCTTGATGTAAATACGAATCTGTCTTGCCTCGCTGAAGGAACAACATTTTGTCTTGGGGGCAACGGGGCCAGAGTGTCATAAGGAAACTCTGACGCCTTATGTCCTTGAGGAACGAGGCTAAGAGAATGTCAACAGAGCATCTCTTGTCGTGTGGTGGCGGGTCTGAACTGTTGGATCAGAACATCATTTCTTTGATTTCATCAAATCTTGATATGAATGGACTCAACTATTAAGCGTGTTTCTCTGTTGTAAACACAATACCCTTCGAGCTGAGTAGAAAATCCTACCATGACAACATGGATCCTCCTTTTCTTTCATCAAGTATCCAGAATTTCCCCATCTCTTATTATGTAGCAAATGTCAACCAAAGATGTGAAGATTTTTATTGAAGGGTTTCTGTCATTGATGATGTGATATGCGTCTTTTCCATGATTGGATATGATATTGATCTGTTCTGAGTATAGCATGCGGTGCAACTGCTTCACCCAAAATGATAATGGAAGCTTAAAACTGAAAGCATTGTTCGACGCTAGCCTCAACAAGATACGGTTTTCCGTCTTCGACAACGCCGTTCCTGTTCAGGTGTTCGAGGAGAGAAGTTTGATGTTCAATGCATTCTTTCTTTGAAATAGGGCATGGAGTTTCTTATTCAAGAATTTCGTGCCTCTGTCAGGACGAAACGGAAAAAGAAGTAAAAATAACTTGAGTTGAAGATTGCGTTGAATCATTCCCTGAAAAGTCCTTTAAGAACTGTTCTTGGTGTTCAATCCTAGGATCATAGAAAAAGAGTTCCAAGTGTAACTTGAAATAGTCATCATCAATCACCAGAAATAATACTTCTTCCCATTTAATGCTTAGCAACGTCGCATTGGACCACACTAGTCCATGTGAAAGCAAATTTTACCTCTTGGAACTAGAAACTCTTTGTCTTGAATTGAACTTCTTTTTGGTTTACCCATTTTCACAAATAGAACAAAGTTGATCCTTGACATATTTAGACTAGGTAAGCTTGTCACAACATCTTTCTTTTGAAGTAAGGTGATGTAATCGAAGTTAAGATGAGAAAATCCCCCTCGATGCCATAAACCATGCTTGAGTTGGTGAAGCTTTAGCCATGAAACAATTGGAGTTGATGAAGTTGTTCTTGAAGAGATATGTGTAGAGATCAATCCACGACTACCAGTTAGTAAATCATTTCCCGCCTGAAGATCTCTCACTTAAAACAAGTAATTTCCCCTGAAAGCAACCTCCAAATCAGCCATCACAGAATTGACACAACCGAGAAAAGATTGTGATTGAGCCTTCGACGTAATAAACCCGTTAGATCGTGATATTCCCTTAGAATCAGATCTCAATAACCAAGAATTTGGAGCAAACTGATTTCATTTACAAAATGACAGTACCCAGATAATTTCTCCACAAAATAACAAAAGCTTTAGATTGCCCTGTCATGGTGCCTTTGGTGCATCCAGAGTCAACAATGAATAGGATGAGTTGTACAATCTGCAAGAGAATTAGAGGACGATGGAATATTGGACAAATTGGATCCTATGAAGTTTGATATCTTTAAGATATTAGTTATCCTAGAGACAATGTCTATAGTGGGACTAACACTTGTTATTCATCATCTTTCCCTAACCGTTAGGCATCCATATCTTTTTGGTTCCTAAGTGGCTTTTGTGTCCATGTATAACCTGATGGACAGTCTCTTAGCTATCCACAAATTCTCCAATCCTAATTTGTATTTCATACAACTTCCTATAGAACCTTGGAAGTTCTGAAATAGTGGAATCTGATGCAACTGTTTTTCTTATGGGGTGTTGCAACAGATTTGTTCGCTTTTCTCTTGGGTATTACTAGCACTAAATATAGGCACTATACAAGGCTCTTAGTTCCTAGCATTCCCACGTACTTTCAAGTATCGAGAAACACAAGATCGATGATTAGAATTAAACACACATTTTCCACATTTTGCAGCAAACAGCATTCGCAATTCGATAGTTCTGGAGTTGAACTGTCATTACACTCATTACAGACTTTGAGTTTTCTTAGAAATACTAGAAATCCTATGATTGTCTTCTACTATCCTTTCTTTGTAAACTTCACTTGACTAATGTTTTGGCTTAGTAAAGCGACCTTTCTTTCACTTATAGCTCTTAGGCTGTGGGACTGCTAACACTCGTACTGTGAATTCCTCCTGAAAGATTAGACATTGAGGATTAGTATTCCTAGAAGCATAAGCAACTGTGGTGTTCTGATTTGTGCTGTGTTGGAGCAATTCTATACATTCCTGTTTATGCACAATTGTGTTTCGAACCGCATTGGTTTCTATTCTAAGGCAAATTCATTGAGTGACTTGGTTAAATAAACCATCCGACACATTAGGTTTAATATTAACCGACTGTTTCGTTTAATATCTACTCATTTCAGAGAATTTGAAAAAGAAGTCGGTTTTCCTAAAACTGATGGTTTGGAATCAGTTGAGCAATTTGGATTGTCGAACAACAGATGGTTTTATCAAACTGAGTTTCCACATACTTCCCTTTTGTTACCAGAATGGAAAGTTTCTTTATAGAACTAACACAACTCATTTAAAAAACTTCACCCATGTTCTTGTCTTGCATTTGAGCTTTCAAATCATGTATTTCATGATATTTGTTCACGTTCTTATTGAAATACAATTTGAAGCATTTTCTTGCAAACTGGGTTGTTTTTCATCTTTCTTTACATGTTTGTAAAGAAAAGTTCAAGAGAAATCAAGTGTTTTTCAAGTTAAAAAACTATTTAACAAAATTATTAGAAAAAAAATAACCCTGTCTTAGTTAACAGATTCAGTTTGTTTCGAAAGCCTTTGTCAAGACATTCACATTCTTAACTTTAAGTAGATATAAGCAATTGCAAAATTCAGTATTAGCATTTAAATCAGACAGAGAATGCAGGATCCAACATAACATCTTTAGACACACACTCTTTGAGAAGTAGATCATATAGTTTGAAAAATCACCTTTCTGATTCAGATCGTCAAGTTCCTTTTCAAGGAATTAACTACCTCCATATCGTCCAATTCATTCTCTTTTTAGTTCCATGAAAAAAACAATGACTGTCTAGTAGGTTTTGTCTGAAAGAGGCATTAATAAGATTTTGATCAAAACTTCCATACTCTTAGCAGTTGGGTTAGGAAATGCACTACTAGTATGATTAGACCAAGTTTGTTGACAAATTGTTCTAAAATGATTGAAGTTGTTTGTCATTTCGTTATAAAGTAGTCTACTTTTACTAATGGATTTAGACATGGGTAGAAAGCCAACGTTTTTAGCAATGTTTGGTTTTGTCCTAACAAACGTTTTTCTCCACATTGTCTTCCTAACTTCTTTAGCGCGTTCCAACTGATCAAGATAGGCTTTGGATGGTGGTTTGAAAGTTTCATAAAGACTGTTTTGATATGTGTAATTATATGGTTTCACTTTGTCTTTATCCAATTTTGATCTACTCTCCTTTTCAAGAGTCACTGTCTCTTCCCCATCGGGGCAAAATCTGTTTGCAGGATCAGAAGTATCATATGGGATCTCATACAAACGAGGCTTATCAGATTGAGCTTTCTTGAGGTACTTTGGATTAGCAAAGGTTGATCTACCATTATACGTTGCGCATTTGGGTGCTAACATGTGAATGGTCTGAATTGACTGATTGCGTTTATAAAGAATTTCATTTAAAAACTTTATTTGTTTCTCCATTTCAATCATCGTGTCAATATCTCTTCCTTCCTTAACCTTTAAATCCGAAATGACCTTACTTTTCTCTTTGAGTTGACCTTCAAATTGTGACCTATTTAACAGACTCTTTTTGACTAGCTCATCGTGTTTCTGATTGACAACTGAAATTTCATAGGTTTTAGTTTTTAAACCCTCTTGTATGTCAATGTCTTTACGAGCTAATAGTCCTAGAGTTTCATTTAACTTTGTTTGAAGTATTTTATGATCAGTCGTTAGGTCATTAAGGGCCGTGTACTTCTCAAGCTCAGTCTGTTTGGTCTGAAGTGCAATCAGAGAACTATCCCGACTTCTAGTAGCCTCCCCCAGAGCCCTACTAGACTTATCAAGGTTAGTTTTGCACTCCTTCAGTTCTTGAGTTAATGATGCGTTTGCTATCTTTAATTGCTTTAATACCGTTTTGTTTTCCTCCGTATCAAGAGTTAAATTTGCAATTAAATTAGCAAGCGCAGCACGCTCATCAGCACATTCTGCAGCATTTTGGTCAACCTGATTATCATTATTACATATATTTGATGAATCAGGAGTGACATTGCTATCATCCTTCTCCAAGCGTATCAATAGAACTTGATTCTGCAGGTAAGACTTCCTGAATCTTTGCCATGAAACCGTAATGTGCTTCCAATTTCTTCTTTTCAATCTCTTCATCTGATACAATCCTACTGCTTGTTTCATCTCCTGAACTTGTAACCGATGATTGAACCTCTTGAACCTTGCACTGTTGAATCTGCAACTGTCTTTCACTCAACTTTTTCAACGTCATCTTAAGCTCTTGCTCATGACTTGCTCTTTCCTAATATACATTGGCTCAATGAGTTCATGTCAGGATGATTTGTTTCCTGAAAGGTTTTGAGCTTCCATGGTAAGTGTAACATTGAATCTTGTAATATTACCTGACATTTGTATTATAAGTTGGAAAGCTCGAACATCTTTGAAATGTAGAAAATGTTCAACTGCCCATTTATCCGCACAGCAATTCAGAATTGGAACCTTCTCATGAAGTGTTTCATTGTTGAATTGCATTTCCAAAATCCTACATGTTTCAGATGCACAGACCTGAAAAGTCCATCATTCGCATCAAAGAGTCGGTGAAAAAGCTTCTCTAGCTTCACTAAACGTCTAAAGTACATTGAGTGGTAGAGCTCGAGAGATGTATGAATTGTTGTCCTTTGAGTGCATTCAATTTGTTTTCAAGGAGTTTTCTATTTGAATTCTTTGTCTTGCATCTGCATTTTTGTATCTCTGATTCCCTCTAAAACTGAACCTAGAAGATGAGAGTTTAACCATTTGTTTCCCATTTTAACGTGAATTATAAGTGTATAACAATTTGTTTGGATCTTAAGTAAATGATTTGTGAATTAAGGTTGTGGTGTGTAAGCAATTCAGGTTCACAGATTTTACACGTCTAATGATTAAAAACCAATAAAAGAATTAACCGGATTTTTACAAAATCAATAGAATACCGTGAATGATTTATTCGAATCAGCGGCCAAATGATTTAATTAGTCTAAAAACATGATAAATTTTTTCTGGCTATGTTTAAAGCTGTTTGTTCAAGGGCTCACCAAGCTGAAACGGGCCTAAAAATACAGATGGGCCGTGAGCTAGAACAAAAACAAGTCTAACACAAATTCCAAAAAACTGAAAATTGTCAGTAAATCATAGTAAACGAGCTTTTTGGGCCTTGAAAAATCCTTAACCAGCTAAAGGTTGGATACAGCGTGATCCGTCTCGTTTTTCTCTTCGATTTGAGAGGTCCGGGCCTTTAACGACTACGGATCAAAAAGTTATGGCTGTGTTTTACTGAACACCATTTTCTTCACACTAAGATTTCTAAATCAAAACGCACTGATAAAAAAAATTAGACAGAGTAACTGTGGAAGACTTGCAGCTAAGCATTGAGAGCTATCAAATAAAGCTCAATCTGGAACAACCGAACTGGGATGCATCTAACTTTCTATTCAAAGAAGATTACACCATTGTCAACAAACCCAGAGCAGTAATCTACAGATACATGGATGATAATAAGAAGATGATGAGAATAGATGAGGTGCAAAAGTTTAGCGATGGAACATTGATGAGAATTCGAGACAAGCTAGATTTCATGGTGAAAGATTTCAGGCTGTTCAAATTCAATAAGGGCATAGAGACCAGGAAATGGATGGAGGACGACAAAAGAAGGAGTGAAGAATTTATTGAGGTGATTGAGAAAAGACTAAAGATCAGGAGAATCTTTCGAAGTCTAGAAAGCTTTGTCGGTGGACGACTAAGAGATATTGACTACAGACTGATTAGCAGAACAGAGTGACATCGTCACTCCGACACTAAGGTCAATATTATCTTATTGTGAATAATATATCTTGTACAGTATAAGTAATAAGTAGTATATCTTTTGATTTTATGACCCTCAACGATTGAGGGGGAGCATTAATATGTTTCATACACGGCTTGTGAATAATTGGCACACTTTTCTCCTAATTTTTATAACATATTTAAATCAATTGATATCCAAAATGTCAAAGGGTTTAAAATTTTTGATAAGGGGAGAAAATGTAATTTAAATTTGTGAATAATAAAAATGTGATTATTAAGACTCGTATGTATACTCCGCCCAAACGTGCTAAACAATTTCGAATACCGATGCACATTTTGAGGGGGAGCGTTTCTGAAAAGGAAAAACAATCCAGGTACAAAACACTTTGATATTTATATCATAAGTACTTTAATTGAATTTTAAATTGGTTTTATGGAAAGGAGAACTGTACCAAAAGACTGACCATGCATTTTACTTTATCGGAGATATATGTGAGTTTACTTGCCACATTCGGCACTAAAGTGATATAAGCACAAGATTTGATTAAATTTCGTGTTTAGGTTTTCAAAGTGGGTATTGGTTTGAGTCTAGGTAAGTCTAGGCATTTTCGGGGTACGTCCCAATGTATTTTATCGCGAAACGTAACCCTTTTTACGTGACCAATAAAAATAAAATCCCTAAAGTACATAATTATCTCCCTAGTAATTATATATTACTTAGTGGATGAAAACTTTAATTTATTTGACGACCGTTTACATTCCTTGATTATTTTTAGTCTACGCGATTTAGCTTAAAGGCAAATATTAAAAGTAAACGCGTATCGGACTAAAATAAATAGTGATCATTAATAGAGTCGTAAAATGACACGAAAATGAGAAATGTTACAGTTATAGAGAACCAGGTAGTTATACTAGGTCTGGTCTATAACCAGTATGTGATCTTATGTGCCTCTATCCGTGCTTAC
This sequence comes from Tanacetum coccineum, assembly GCA_026074375.1. Lineage (NCBI taxonomy): Eukaryota > Viridiplantae > Streptophyta > Magnoliopsida > Asterales > Asteraceae > Tanacetum > Tanacetum coccineum. The sequence continues at coordinate 77,149 of BQNB010004813.1, forward strand.
GTATATATATATATATATATATATATATATATATATATATATATTTAATAGTTTTTTATTATTATATATTTTATAAGATTCTATATATACTTGAGAATTATTATATATTGCCATATTTACTTCCTTTCATTTTCATGTTTCCTATATACCTTGCTTGGTTTCATTATAAAGGAGATTTTTTTAAACTTTGCTTGTGTAGGATTCATGGAAGCTTTAGCTATTGTATTTCTTCTGATTCTTCAGATGGAGTGTGGATCATCGCCCTTTCGGGTTATTCTTTGTGGTGATATTCCTACTGACATTCTTCTACTTCTGTGGTTCTCCAGAGTCTACTACTATTGCTCCTGGTATTTTCATCTGCGTTCCTGTAGTTGAGACGACTCTTTTCACTTCACCCACTGATTGTGTGGCTTGATTCCCCTATTCGGATTCGATTATGATTCACCAGTATGAGTTGTCTTTCACCAGGAGCACATTTTCCCAGCTACCTAGCTATTTCACAACATTCTTATGCACCTGATTCTTCTAAGCTCCTGATTCTTCTGATGGGACCACACATAGCAGGACCCCTTATTTTGCTTACCGTTGCTCGTTGGAAGAGCAGGGTAACAGCACGTCCATCATCATCATCTGAGTTTCCCATTGCTCCTGTTACTGCCTCGCCCGGTATTCGTCCACAGCCAACGATTCTTATCTGACTCAGGGATGCTATTCCTTTTGGTCGACCTTACCGCACCAATCTTAATGGGCCGCGTAAGTTGTTGACTACGAGGAAGAGAGTTGGACCTATTCCTACTCATAGATTAGCATCGAGGCATGTATCACCTCATTCTTCAGACCATCACCCATCTTCTTCTAGTTCATCTTCGGATTCTTCACCAGTTCATTCTTCAGGTTTGGATGCATCAGATCAGGCTTATTCTGGATCTTCGACTAGAGATGTATCACCTAGATTTATTTTGTGTTACTCTTCTGAGGACGAAAGCACCACGAGTAGTTGAGGGCATTTCGTCGTTGGTGTGCTGCTCAATTATCTACATTGTATCCACCGACTACATCTGAGTCATCATCAGGAGATTCATCTGAGAGGCCCATGCATTCATCTTTACATTCTGCTGGACCATCTCACAAGAGATGTAGATCCCCGATTGATTCTGTACCATCATCTACGCCAGTTATGGGATCATTAGCTCCTACCCGTGCTGATCTCTTACCACCTCGTAAGAGGTTTAGAGATTCATATTCGTCTGAGGCTAGCATAGAGGAGGAGGTACCGAGATTGTATCTATAGAGATGAGGTGATTTGGAGTTGGGTATTGGTGATGGGGATGATGTAGAAAGATTCATGTTGGATTGGCCCCTAGGGATGATAGGGATGAAACAAAGGGATATGAGCTGTCTCAGTGCTGGAGACCACGGTTGAGTATCGGTATTCGACCCGATGTCGCACCGATAGTTGAGGAGGAGATTGTTGAGCTAGCTGGAGAGGATTCTTTTGATTCGTCTGGCACTAGGGATAGCATTGTTAGGTCATTCGAGGATATGCCAATTGAATTGAATGATGCTGTGCATGACTTTTACCATCACATGTCTGAGGTTCGTATTGATAGGATTGTCAGGATGAGAAGTTTGAGACGGTGAAGGTGATCATGTTGATAGCTAGGGGACAGAGAGTTAGTATGATCGAGAGGATTGAAAGCTTGAGGTTGGAGAACCTCAAGGTTCATGTTATGTTGGATATCGAGAGGGATCATGTGAACAGTCTTCGTCTTCACATGTCTCTTTAACAGGAGGAGTTTCATCAGGTTCGTAGGGATCGCGATGATACTCGAGGAAGACTTAGGAGGTTGGAAGTATTATGTTGAGAGACGTTTGGGTTTTTGCCATTGTATAGTAGTAACTATGATCATGTAGGACACTAGAATGATGGTTAGGTTCGATGTTAGTAAGTTGAAATAATTTTGGATCATGTACCTATTTTGGATTGGCTGTAACCGAATGATGCTTTTATTCATGAAAACAACAAAGCTTGTTTGACTCTCTCGCTTATTATCTGTATTGTTTATTTATTCGTTCTGGCTAATCGTGTTTGTAATTATATTTTATTTCATAGCATATATTAAATTATCGTTATCTAATAATCGTGTATTCGTTTCAAATCTCACCATGGGTTGTGTCTTGTGATGTAGAACAATGACTAACACTCGTTCCGGTACGACCCCTGCCGCAATTGAAGAAATGATCAACCAACGTGTGGACGCAGCTCTAGAGGCTCGTCGAGTTAACCGAGATCTTGAACTCGGTAATGGAAATGGTAATGGAAATGGTAATGGAAATGGTAATGGAAATGGTAATGGAAATGGTACTGGAAATGGAAACAATGGAGGCGACAACGGTGACGGTAATGAGAACCGTAATGTGAATGGAAGAGGCGATAGGCCTGTTGCTCGTGAATGTACTTACCAAGATTTCATGAAATGTCAACCACTGAGTTTTAAAGGAACAGAAGGTGTGGTTGGTTTGATAAGATGGAGTGAAAAGATGGAAACTGTGTTTCACATCAGCAACTGTCCGGAGAGATATCAAGTGAAGTATGCTACCTGTACTTTACTCGACAGTGCATTAACCTGGTGGAATTCTCACAAGAGAACCATCAGAACTGATGCTGCATACGCTTTATCATGGAGAGAGCTGTTGAAGCTGATGACTGAAGTGTACTGCCCGAGAAATGAGATCCAAAAGATGGAAACCGAGTTGTGGAATTTGTCGGTGAAGAACAATGACATGGCTACTTACACTCAAAGGTTCCAAGAACTTACCATGATGTGTACCAAAATGGTCCCCGAGGAGGAAGATCGGGTGGAGAAATTCATTGGAGGTCTTCCTGATAATATCCAAGGGAATGTAATTGCTGCAGAACCCACAAGACTACAAGATGCTGTTCGAATTGCCAACAACTTGATGGATCAAAAGTTGAAGGGCTATGCTGTGAGAAACGTAGAGAACAAGAGGAGATTGAACAACAACTATAGAAACAACCGTGGGCAACAACCACCCCACAAACGATAGAATACTGGAGGTCAGAATGTTGCTAGAGCCTATATGGCTGGTAACAATGAGAAGAATGGTTATGAAGGAACACTTCCTTTCTGCAATAAGTGTAAGCTACACCACGAAGGATAGTGTACTGTTAAGTGTCATAACTATAAGATGATTGGACATCTGGCCAGGGATTGCAGATCTGTTGTGACTGTACCTACTCAAGGAACTCTAGGGCCGAATCAGGGAGTTATTACGTGTTTTGAGTATGGTGCACAAGGACATTACCGAAAGGATTGTCCCAAAGTCAAGAACCAAAACCGTGGGAACAAAGCAAGAGTTCCTGATGCAAGAGGCAAAGCATATGTCCTAGGAGGAGGTGACGCTAACCCGGGTTCCAACACTGTCATGGGTACGTTCCTTCTCAACAATCATCATGCTTATATGTTATTTGATTCGGGTGCCGATAGAAGTTTCGTATCAAATACTTTTAGTGCATTGCTAGATATCATACCCTATGCCTTAGACGTTAGTTACACTGTCGAGCTAGCTGACGAAAGAACTTTAGAAACCAACACTGTACTTAGAGGCTGTACATTAGGATTGTTAGGATATCCATTTAATATCGACATGATGCCCATAGATTTGGGTAGTTTTGACGTTATCATCGGCATGGATTGGTTAGCAAAGAATCATGCAGTGATTGTCTGTGACGAGAAGATAGTGCGTATTCCTTACGGAAACAAAATTCTGATCGTTCAAGGAGACAAAAGTGACAAGGAGAAGAAATAAACGTTGAGCATTATATCATGTGAAAAGGCCCTGAAGTATATGGAGAAAGGTTGTCAACTATTTCTGGCGCATGTTATGGTGAAAGAAAACAAAGACAAGTCGAAGGAGAAGCGACTCGAAGACATGCCAACTGTACGGGACTTTTTGAAAGTCTTTCCTGAAGACTTACCTGGATTACCACCAATACGACAAGTTGAATTCCAAATCGACTTAGTCCCAGGTGTTGCACCTGTAGCTCGAGCCCGGTATAGATTAGCACCGTTAGAAATGGAAGAATTGTCTACCCAACTACAAGAACTTTCTAACAAAGGATTTATAAGACCAAGTTCCTCACCCTGGGGAGCTCCGGTTTTGTTTGTCAAAAAGAAAAACGGCTCTTTTCAGATGTGTATCGACTACCGTAAACTTAACAAGCTTACTATAAAGAATCAATACCCACTTCCGAGAATCGACGACTTGTTTGATCAGTTACAAGGATCAAGTGTATACTCGAAGATCGACTTGAGGTCTGGTTATCACCAACTCAGAGTTCGTGACGAGGATATCCCAAAAGACGACGTTTAGGACCCGCTATGGTCACTACGAGTTCCAAGTGATGCCTTTCGGGTTGTCTAACATGCCGGCAATGTTCATGGATTTGATGAACCGAGTATGCAGACCATACTTAGATAAATTTGTGATCGTGTTCATCGATGATATCTTGATCTACTCAAAGACCAAGGAAGAACATGATGCACATCTTAGACTAATTTTGGAGTTGCTCAAGAAGGAAGAATTGTACGCCAAGTTCTCGAAGTGCGATATTTGGCTGTCGAAGGTACAATTTCTTGGACACGTGATTGATAGTGAAGGCATTCATGTTGATCCTGCGAAGATTGAGTCAATCAAGTATTGGGTATCCCCCAAGACTCCAACAGAAATTCGCCAATTTCTAGGTCTTGCCGGTTACTACCGACAATTTATCGAAGGTTTCTCCAAGATTGCCAAACCTATGTCAAAGCTGACTCAGAAAATTGTAAAGTTCAATTGGGGTGAAAAGGAGGAAACTGCTTTCCAGACATTGAAGCAAAAGTTATGTAGTGCACCGATTTTGACATTGCCCGAAGGAAGTGAAAACTTCATAGTATATTGTGATGCTTCTCACAAGGGATTAGGCGCAGTGTTGATGCAGAAGGAGAAAGTCATAGCTTATGCATCCCGTCAACTCAAAATCCATAAGAAGAACTATACGACACATGATTTGGAATTGGGAGCTGTGGTGTTTGCTCTCAAGATGTGGAGACATTACCTTTATGGCATGAAGTGCGTTGTGTTCACTGATCATAAGAGTTTGCAACATATTTTAGATCAGAAAGAGTTGAACATGAGACAACGTATATGGTTAGAGCTGTTAAGTGACTACGACTGTGAGTTACGTTATAACCTGGGAAAGGCAAATGTGGTGGCTGATGCGTTGAGCCAAAAGTGTAGACCTAAGCCACTACAAGTTCGAGCCTTGGTTATGACAATTGGTTTAAACCTCCCTGTGCAAATCTTGAATGCTCAGGTTGAGGCAAGAAAGGAAGAGAATTATGGAACAGAAGATTTGTATGGCATGATTAAGAATCTGGAGCCACGTGCAGACGGAACGTTGTGTTTAAAGAATAGAAGTTGGATACCATGTTTTGGTAACTTGAGAGCTTTGATTATGCACGAGTCTCATAAGTCAAAGTATTCGATCCACCCTGAACCGGACAAGATGTACCAAGATTTGAAAAAGCTATACTGGTGGCCCAACATGAAAGCAGAAATTTCTACGTATGTCAGTAAATGCATGACTTATGCAAAGGTTAAAGCAGAATACCAAAAACCATCAGGTTTGTTGGTTCAACCTGTAATACCAATATTGAAATGGGAGAACATTACTATGGATTTTGTTACTAAGTTACCTAAAATGACACCTGGTCAAGATACAATTTGGGTAATTGTAGACCAACTCATAAAGTCTGCACATTTCTTACCAATGAAGGAAACTGACTCAATGGAGAAGTTGACGAGACAATACTTGAAGTAAGTAGTCTCGAGACATGGAGTGCCATTTTTGATTATTTCTGATCGAGACAGTAAGTTTATGTCTCATTTTTGGAAATCGTTGAACGAAGCCCTAGGTACTCAATTGGATATGAGTACGACTTACCATCCACAAATAGGTGGTCAAAGTGAGAGGACCATTCAAATGTTAGAATACATGCTACGAGCGTGTGTGATGGACTTCAGAAAAGGATGGGACAGACATCTACCATTGATAGAGTTCTCCTACAACAACAGCTATCATACGAGTATTAAAGCTGCACCTTTTGAGGCGTTGTACGGTCGCAAGTGTCGTTCACCTATCTGTTGGGCTAAGGTGGGAGACGCTCAGCTTACTGGCCCAGAAATTGTTCATGAAACAACATAGAAGATCATCCAAATCAAGCATCGTCTACAAGCTTCACGTGATCGATAAAGGAGCTACGCTGATAAGAGACGTAATCCATTATAGTTTCAAGTTGGAGATAAGGTTATGTTAAAATTATCGCCCTGGAAAGGAGTGATACGTTTCGGCAAACGGGGAAAGCTGAACCCTCATTATATTGGACCTTTTAAGATTCTCGCCAAGGTTGGAACGGTTGCATATCGACTTCAGTTACCCAAGAAACTGAGCCGTGTTTATAGTACTTTTCACGTCTCAAACCTTAAGAAGTGCTTATCCGACGAACCGCTCGCTATTCTGTTGGACGAAATCCACGTCGACGACAAGTTCAATTTCATTGAAGAACCGATTGAAATTATGGATCGCGAAGTTAACCGTTTGAAGAAAAGTTGCATTCCAATTGTGAAGGTCCGTTGGAATTCAAGAAGAGGTCCCGAGTATACTTGGGAGCGCGAAGACCAAATGCAGAAAAAGTACCCTCATCTTTTTGCTAACCCTGAATCCGCATCTCAAGCTACGTCCTTAGCTTTGAGGACAAAGCTCTTTTAACGGGGAAAGGATGTCACACCCTGTAAATTTTAGGTCAATATTTTAAACTTTTCCGATCATTATTTTTGACTTTTATATTTCATTTAATATTTACGTGTAACCGGGAAGTATTCCCGCTCTTATCTGAGAATCGTCTCCGGGAGCGAACCGGGATGCCTAACATTGTAGTATTTTGGCAATAACTGTGTTTTTACATTTTATGGCAATATATAAAATTTCATAATTTTCGGTGATACCGTTATTCGTTTCGTTACTTGCGTAAATCGTGGTTTTATTATAACATGAGCTTTTGCATGAAGACTTGGATATTAATTCAAATGGGAAGCAACTAGCCAAAAATGATTAAATTCACTTTGGTCCCTCCATGCATGCATATTCTAAACAACATCACATGCACCCTTGGTGAACAAGTTTGAATTCAAATCAAATAAAAACAAGCCTTAATCACATGTTTTGTGCCAACTTGAATTTGATTGGAGGATCAAATTGGTCCCCCTCCCCCTCCTTGTCTCTTGTCCATGGCACACACACACACACACACTTTTAGTGTGTGAAGTAAACTTGTGTTATATAAATTTTGTTGCTTCCATTATTTCATTCATAACACACACACTTGTATTTTTAGCTTTCTTTTTCTCTTTTGCTCTCCCTCTTCTCTTAAAACCCACGGCCAAACCACCCTTTATAGGGTTCCCATTTTCTTTGATTCTTTTCAAGATCCAAGTGTTCTAAGTTCATTTTCAAGGGTTTCTAAGGTAGATCCAAGTATTGGTTGGTTGATTTTCAAGGGTTTCTCAAGATTATAAAATTAGGGTTTCTAATTTTATAAGTGGGTTTTATAGATCTAGTCATTTTGGGTATAGATCTTGTGATTCTCTACTTGTTTCTTCATTCTTGTAAGTATTTCTTGGTCATCTCTTGTTTCATTTCTTTTATTCTTATGAATATTGTTCAAGTTTAAGAATCCATGTGTTTGTGTTACTTTTTAAAAAGAAATGATAAAAGTAACTTGACAACTTTTATAAAAATGGAAGTATTATGTTTGTTGTTTTATAAGTTATGGTGAGATGAGTTGAAAAGTGTGTTGCAACAATAGAAATAAAGGGATTAGGTTAGATTAAGTGTGGTTTTGTTGGTTGGTTTGGTAGTGATCGGGATTAGACTAGAATAAGCACTATTGTGGCGTTTGGATGAGTTTTTGGGAGTATTTATGAAAAGACATGTTGCTGATCCGAATAATTTTGAGGTTTTGAGCGACTTAAAAATGTCTTCATTAGGCTTAAAAGTAGTTTTTGAAAAGCTTGTTTTGAATAGATAGTTTTTCACATATCGCACTTTAAAATCGGACTTAAAATGGCTAAGTTATAGCCAAATGAAACTTGAAACATTTTTTTGGCAAAACCGAATGAATAGTGTGCTGATGACTACTGGGCCCTTATTTCGCTTTAAACCATGTGAATAATAAAAGAGGTTTTCGGACGCATTCGAACATTTTTGGGCTTTCTAAACTCTAGCGAAACCATATAGTAACACATATATATAGATTAGCATTATTTGAAGACGTCATTAACATATTTTAGGAAAAGCGATAAAGTTACTAAAAATAGTAAGTTTGGTAAAACTTAGCGGATCGGACTTGGAAGTTTAGCGATTATGGTTAGTTAGCGCATTTTGAAAATATGGAAACTTAACAAATATAGGGGACGGTATTAACGTCTTGAAACTAAAAACTTTCCTAAAATAGAAACTTTCTAAAAGTAGTAATTTTTGGATAAACGCCAAGACTTGACGAAAAACTCTATAATTTTATTTAGTCATACTTTATTAAACAAACTAAAGCACAAACACATATGGATGTCTTTTCTCTTGAAAGCGTGTCGTACAAGTTTCGGTTATCTTTCGTTTACCTAAGACGCGTCATTTAACTAGGTCGCGTGTAGGACCCTTCGGCTTTATTTCTTCCTCGTTGATTATCGATTCACCACTTGCTTAAGGTGAGTTCATAGCCCCACGTTTTACCTATTTTCAAATGCTTTATACTTTAGGGTGAGAAACATTGTTTGCTTTTAAAATTGGACACAAGTTCTTAACGTGAGTTTTACATGTTTATGTGTTGCCTAAGTTTTGCTACAAACCACTATTGCCCGAACTATCATGAACCGTTAGTCACCTATGGCCAATTGGATTGGTTAAGTGAGCGCGAATGCGTAAATAGATCTATTGGGACTAATTATCCCTATCTGCTTTGGTTCCACTTAACGAAGAACAAACGGATATATGTCATGTCGATGTGCGTTGTGGTGGTCTTTGGTTTGGGACACCAGTTAAGGGCAGGAATACTATGTGGCATGATATGATATGCCCTACTTTATTAGCATCAGTGTCATGAGCTTAGCGTAACAGTAAATACTTTTATGTGATGCTGTATCTGTTATAGTAGTCGCATGCGTTTTGAAATCTTGTGGTCCACTCTTGTATTAACTTAAACCTATGAATTCACCAACATTATGTTGACGTTTTAAACATGTTTTCTTAGGTGCTTAGCTTGGCTTGATTCTTGATGCTAAATGGAGTCTATGTGCTATGTGACTTCGCCAATTTCAAGACTTATCTATTTATATACTCGTTGTCATTATCAAACTTTGTTATGCTTCCGCTACATTTAACTCTCTTATGACTGGTTGTAAAACTTAAATTTATTTTCTTTATGCAACGAGTACAACTATTTTTCAAACGTCCATGATTAGTGGTCGTTCTTTATTGCTTTGTGTTCGGATTGTTATGACGTCACGCCCTCGGACACGTATTCCGTCCAGGCCCCGTCTGGGGGTGTGACAGATTGGTAATCAGAGCCAAGGTTATAGAGAACCAGGTAGTTATACTAGGTCTGGTCTATAACCAGTATGTGATCCTATGTGCCTCTATCTGTGCTTACGTGTTGTCTATCCTTGCTATATATATATATATATATATATATATATATAATTCATATGAGCAGCATATGCGAGGAAAATTTGATTAGCATAACGGTCCAGGCACTGGAGGCAAAGGATTCCTCAAATCATATTCCCTCTTCTTGATGGTAACAACGAAGCAACCAAGCGAAGCCGTATTTTTCAGAATTCCTCTAACTTCATCAATTTTTACCTTATAAATCCATTTTAAAGTAATGACCATCACTTTATCTAGACGAGGAACGAGTTCTCAGACTTCAAGACGTTCAAATTCAGTTAGCTCATTTGCATTCCTTTCATCCAACATGCTTGAGTTATTGCGTCTTTATAATTCTTTTGGATTAATACTGATGTGAGAAAAGGCATGTTAGTAACAAAATAATGCTTGTTCATGGAGTTGGAGTCTTGTGGAAACAGGTCTTCGAGAGGTTCACGATGATGTTGTCTAAAAGATGATATTGGTCCATTTGTGGAAACATGTTTTGAGTAGGAGGCAGCAGTTTGCACATTCTAGTGATTAACATCCGAGAAAGAAGTGGCATCAGAATTATTTTCTGAATTTGAATGCCAAAGAATGGATCGTTATTCATGTGTGCAACATCTAAGTCATGATTGTATTCTTTAACACCGTTAGTAATGACAGGAGATTGAGTTTCGGGTGTTGTTTGTGAGTTACTAGGTGATGGTGCATCTTGGTCAACAGTTGTTGAGGAAGGTGAACCAGTTGATGCAGCGGGTTCTCGAGAATTAACTTTAAGCAATTAGTGCAATGACTTCAGGGGCTGGGCGATCAACACTTGATGGAGGGTTGAGTAATTCATCAAATAGTGGTTGAAACAAAATATCCCAATCAGTTCTTAAAGGTGGTACAAACGGTGTTGAAGGAGGAAGGTTTGGCACGAGTCCTGAACTAATTGTTGCAGGAGTCATTTCATGAAGTGTGGGTCCTGATCTGCTGTGTTCAGTAGCCATCGCTGTCAGCTCATCAAAATCTACATGAATTGTTTCAATGATTCGTCAGGTTACGTCGGTTGTAAATTCGAAATGCTTTCTTTGTGGGTGCATAGCCAATGAAAATACCAATATCTGCTTTCGGTTGTACTTAACAATTCCCTCCTCTATTCATTTGTTGGATAACAAGTGCACCATTTAGTGTAAAAATGATAAGTCAGGAAGTTTGTTGTAACGCCTCAATACGTGTATTGCCGTGCTGAAAGACGTATGATGGAACGATTTTGGGTGTAACAGGCGGTAGCAACTGCTTCTGTCCATAAGAATAACGGAGCTTTTGGCATAAATAATTTTGTTGCGGGCAGAGCTTCAACTAGCGTTACGATTACGTCTTTCAAACGGAACACATTTTTGCTGTGGAGTTAGAGAGCAACAGATGTTTCATGAGAGATTCCAACCTTCTCATAATATTCACGCAAAGTTTGATTAACAAATTCAGTTCCATTATTTGTTCTGATTCGTCGGACAGGTACTTTAAGCCGCACTTGGATCATCTTGAGAAACTTGATTATGAAATTAGAGCTTTCATTTTTGACCTTAAGCATTTTACCCATGTAAATCGAGAGGAGTAATCATCGACAATGACGAGGATGTACTTCTTTCCATTAACACTTGCGACACGCATTGGGCCACAAAGATCCATGTGTAGAAGATAGAGTTTTTCTTGGTTGGTGTCTTCAGATTTAGGTTTGTGAGGTTTCTTCTTGCTTTTACCTATTGCACACGCAGAACACAGATGGTCCTTTTCAAACTTTAGCTTAGGGAGACCTCGAACAAGACCGTGTCTAGCTAAATGGTTGATTGCACCAAAGTTTAGATGAGACAGACGTCGGTGCCATAGCCATGACTTCTTAGTCTTAAGGCCTTTGACAAGAGACATATTAGGGAGGATGCCATCATATCTCCAAGAGACAGTGTATACAGATTGTTGCCTCGAGATCTAGTCAATAGATCAACACCTTCTAGATTACGAATGAAGCAGGTGTGTTGACGAAAAGCAACTTCAAGGTTCGAATCACAGAATTGCCCAACGGAGAATAAGTTGTGTCCAAGTCCTTCTACATAGTAAACCCTTGAGATCGTACATTCCTATCTGATTTAATCACCATATCCAATATTCTTTGCCAACGGATCATTTCCAAAAATTTGGACTATACCAAGAATTTATGCAAAATTGGGTGTGCTTGGATAGCGACCTTCCGGTCATATGCTTGGAGCAGACGGGAGTTCCAAATACCAGAGAAACATTTTGGTAACGACCTGGTATTCATTAATAGAGGAAGATGGGATCATCCAGAAAAAACTATGGATCCCCAAGATTATTGGTTCACTTTTTTGTTAGCAGATATAGATTTTAAAAACATTAGATTTGCTAACCGGAACATTAGTTTTAGATTTCCTAGGTTTCCTTGAGTAAACCAATGTTACGACAGGCTTAGGTGTATTAATTTCTAGAGCGGTAGGTTTCCTAAGGGGCACTTCGTAGTTGATGGTAATCCCTAGTTAAAGGGCACGCATTTCTACTATAGTGAGGTATCCGAATAGGTATGTCATTTAAGATGTATCCAATATTTGTGACATCTTTCCTGTGGTTTTCCAAACTTTTCTCTTTGAACTTTTCTTAATAGATTTAGATTTAGTATGAGCATTCACATCATTGATAAATCAAGAAACACACAAATCATGTTTTAGAAGCATGCAACCCATTACACTTAACACGAATAGTTCAGAATTCGCTTTAATTTGGGATTTGCACATTTGCAGTTCCTTTAGGTTCAACACACTTCTTATTTTTCAAACTAGATTTAACTGTCCTATGGTGGGCTTCTACTTTATTTCTTCATAGTTTTTTTTTTTTACTACTGATGGTCGCTGAATCTTTATCTTTCTTTTGTATTGCCTGAAGGCTTGTGAATCGCTGCACTAGAATGGTATTTACTCCTGTAGTAGACACATAGGTTTGTTAAGAAACTAGGTTGATGAAAGAAGGCTGTTGTTTGTGTTTGTGTTTCCGAGGATATGACGGGCTCAGAAATCTAATCTTTTTGTTCCTTGTTTTTGGGTCACGGCCAACTAATTTATCATTTGAATTGTTGGATGCTGAGGCAGGTTTGTTGATTATTATAAGCAACTCTGAATTCGTTTGTATATTTACAGCATAGTCTAAGGAATTATTTAGAGAATGTTGTGATTTTCCTAGTTCTACTATTTCCCTAAGAATCACAGTTTCTTCCTGAGTGTGCTTAAGGTAGTCAGAGTGGCTGACCCTTGTTCAATAATTAGTGTTTAGGGTTCCACATCAATCTTAAGCATTTCTGGAGCAACAGGGTGTTTGGTAACAACATTATCAGCTAAATCTTTCCTTTTAGTTCCTTAATTCCTTACTTGAGAGTGTTAGACCAAACCTTTTTTCCTGAATACTTACATTTACATCAGAGATTTCCACAGCTTATGCTTGACTGATTAATTAAAGGCATTCAATGGTTCTTTTGATGAATTGGGTTGATTATTCGGAGTCATAAAAGTTTTTTATAGGTCTGTTTCAAGTGTCATTCTCAGCAATAAGTTTTGAAACCCTATGATCCAATTCAATATTTATCGTTCAATATCTTCTATGTCCTTCTTGACCTTATCCTCATTCATATTTTCACTTAGAGATTTAATTATCTCTTTCAACTTCTTTATGACCGTGTCTTTCTCTTGGGACTGAGCTTTCAATTCTTTTAATTCAAAATATTGATCAAAACTTGGAGTACTTTGATTTGAAACAGAATTTTCTCTTTGAAAAAATTCCTAATTAAGTTGAGTAACAACTTCTAAAGAGATGCAATGTTTTTTAGGAGTGGTAAAACTTTTGAACAGTTTATCATAAGTCTCTTTTTCAATGAAATCCTTTTTTGTTAAGAAGTCAGTCTCAAGTTTGAGACACTTTTCACATTCATGCACATTCACATAAGTATTATCCACAGAAGAATTTACAATTATGTTCACTATATCTTTGCTAATGACTTGTTCTAAGAGTAGTTCGTTTTCATTTAAAACTTTATTCATTTTAACTTTGAATGTTTTTGGACTCGAATCAATGTTGTTCCATTGCATGTTCAATTTTAATGAACGACATTTTTGACTTCGAAAGTTTATCAATAAATATTGAACGAATGTATTGAATAAGTTCCTTCAGAGCTTTTACAAATGGAATTATTTCATCCTTAAAACAAGCTTTTGTATGTTCAAACCCCCATGAGCCCTCGGTGATGGCCGTGGCCATGATTCTTTCTTTGACAACCACGTCAAAACCAGTAAGATGGTGTTTAAGTTTCTTCAAACTCGTATTAACCATGCTGACTTTAGAAGTTCTATAGAACTCACTTGGTGGGTCTTACAAGAATGAGTGGGGATTGAAGGGAATTCATTTAGAATTCTGAAGACAAAGGCTTGTTTAGCAGATTAATTCGGTTTGTTGAACAATTCATGTTTCAAAAATCTAAGAAAGTTGTGTTAAGGAATAGCATAATCGAATGGTGTATATAGTATTAACTTTCTTTTCCACTCATTGGACCTGTTGTTTTAAAAGCATTTTGAAGACTCTCTAGAAAGCACATAGGGTCTCTTCGAGTCAGCAATCCAACAATTGTACTAGTGTTTTTATTGTCTAATTACCATCATAAAGCTGGGTTCCAACTGTTGGCTTTCATCAGATAAAAAGGATTGAGACCTTCAGAGCTGGTTTAGTGGTATGATTCATAGAAAAAGAGGTTTTTCCTCAACATGTGAACATTTTTGTACAGATTGATCTCTTTTAAAAACAATATTATCCAGTTGTTTGATCTTCTTTTCTAAAGCAATCTCTCTATCAATGTTTCTAGATTCTTCTTTCATAAATCATTTTTGAGAAGAGTAACTGTTTGCATTAAAGATTCCTTTTCTTTTACATGTTTTGAAAGAGTGTTTAAGACGATCAATCTCTACAGACTGTTCACGTGAATCTGAAACATTATCTTTACTCTTTAAATCAACATTTTGTCCTTCTTTCAAAACTTTAACTTGTTCTTTATATCTTTCAAGCTCAGCAGTTAAAGTATCATTGACACTTTTATTGTCCAGATTTATCTTGGTACAATTAATTACTTGGGTTTTCAGTTGTTTAATCACAGATAATATATGTGCATCTTGTTGTGCAGATGAGTTAGAATTCTGAACAGCTGCCTGTTGTGATTCTGTCACATACTAAGAATAAGGAATGATATGCATTCACTGGTTATTTCATTTCTGAATGGTTCACAACATTTGACTATTCAGAAGATGGTATCACCTGACACCTTGATTAATCATATTGTTATCCACATTATCATGATTGTGTACCTCAACGAGAGCATCTGAACCATAATGAGATAAATTCGCCATGAGAGCAACTTTGGCAATGTTGAGTTCATCACAATCAGAGTCATATGCATCCAAATCATCAGCTTGATAAGCAAGCATTGTGGGTAATGACAGTCTGTGTGGCTTGACCTTTTGCAATTCTTGGATCTGCCAAAAATGCTAGTTCCTCCTCATGTAGAATTTGACCGCTTGCTTGAGCTTGTACCAAAAACACTTTATCTTTAAACCACGAATCATCCCGCTTCCTCTTAGGTTTAGTGCACTGTTTAGACATGTGCCCTTCCCCTTTGCAGTTGTAACAAATAACAATCCTTTGTTTCCCAGAATTGCTTCCACTTGCTCCTGGAGTGTAGGTCCTTGTATTACCCGCAACAAAAGAAGTGTGTCTCCCCTGAATTGGTTGCAAGGTCACTCTCCCATCATTAATGGTAGCTTGTTGCCTAGGGTTTGACTAATTCCTTAGGTGGTTATTGGTAGTAGGATATCAGGAAGTAACAACAGCAGTCAAGAATGACATCATGTGATTGATGGCATCAATGGGATCACCACCTTTCTGGAATACTAGAACAATTAGACCTGAGTCTAGTTGAGGAAATTCAGATTGTTGGTTAACTGTGGGAGCATATTCCAATTGAGGGATGGATGACGGTAGAGAATAAACATTGTGATGAACTGATGATTGATAATCATTGGATGGATAAGTGATTGAAAGAGGTGTTGATGATTGATTATTTGAGTATTATTGAGACTGATAAGGTGAACCATACTGTGGAGACTGATATAGTGAAACTTATGGTTGAAATTGAGAGTTTTGGTATAAGTTCTGATGAGTCGTCTACAAGCTTCACGTGATCGACAAAGGGGCTACGCTGATAAGAGACGTAAGCCATTGGAGTTTCAAGGTTGGGGAGATAAGGTTATCTGAAAGTATCGCGCCCTGGAAAGGAGATAGTTCCGGCAAAACGGGGAAAGCTAACCCTCATTATATAGGAGCCTTTTAAGATTCTTCTCCATGCAAAGTTTAGAAACGATTGCATATCACTTGAGTTTACAGAAACGAGCTGCTGTTCATCGTACCTTTCACGTCTCAAACCTTAAGAAGTGCTTATCCGACGAACCGCTCGCTATTCCGTTGGACGAAATCCACGTCGACGACAAGCTCAATTTCATTGAAGAACCGATTGAAATTATGGACCGCGAAGTTAAACGTTTGAAGCAAAGTCGCATTCCAATCGTGAAGGTCCATTGGAATTCAAAAAGAGGTCCCGAGTATACTTGGGAGCGCGAAGACCAAATGCAGAAAAAGTACCCTCATCTTTTCGCTAACCCTGAATCCGCATCTCAAGCTACGTCCTGAGCTTTGAGGACAAAGCTCTTTTAACGGGGAAAGGATGTCACACCCCATAAGTTTTAGGTCAACATTTTAAACCTTTCCGATTATTATCTTTGACTTTTTCCATGATAAGCGTTCTGACAATCTGCAGTTTTACCGGAAGTTAAAAAAACCGCGAAATCTGAAAAAAGTCATCGGGCGCGTCCTGACATCGGTTATTAATAAATTTAGGCCTTATATGAGATATTTTAACTTTTCTAAGTGTTTCGTGATTTTTAATCTCTTCCAATATTATTTTTAGGGTTTTATCTTTTAAATTGCGTTTTTTTGCGTTTTTTGACCAAACGAACCCCGAACCCACGCAATCTTTTTCGTGTAACTCGAGTTATCATCCGTCCCGCATTGTAAATGTTAAAAATATTGTTCCCCCCTCCATCCCTTGTTGAAATTCGTACGCCCAACTCAACAAAACACAACATATGTTCAAAATTAATCAAGAAGAATCATCTCACTTTATTTTTTTTGGCATTATGCATCTGAAATGAGATAGTGACTCCTTTTCTTACCTTGTCATGCACCAACATACACTTATAAGAATTGGGAACCACGAATGAGCACTAGTAAAAATCTAACCCAATACCTTTCATCTTGGTGCCAAGAAAAGGGTTTTGGTCCCTTCCCCCTTTTTGCTAGCCACACACGAACCACAAGGACTATAAGGTCATTGGTGCACCATTTTGATAAGCCTTTCACCAAGCCATGGTTCATTTCTTATCTTAACCCTAGGTCCTTTTGGCACTATAAATACATCGTGTTCTCACAAGTTAGGTCATTCATCACAATACTTGCCTCACACAGCATTAAGAAAATTTTTCTTTCTCTCCCCCATATTTTTTTTTTCTTCCTTTGACAGCGTGGAAATAAACACACCAACCACAAACACATCCAAAACTTTGATTTTTTTTTCAAGATCCAAACACTCTAAGTTCATTTCCAAGGGTTTCTAAGGAAATAACCAAGTATTTGGTAGGTTGATTCCAAGTTTTCTCAAGGTTATAAAATTAGGGTTCCTAATTTTATAAGTGGGTTTTATAGATCTAGTGATTTTGGGTATTGTTTCTTCATTCTTGTAAGTATTTCTTGGTCATCTCTTGTTTCATTTCTTTTATTCTTATGAATATTGTTCGAGTTTAAGAATCCATGTGTTTGTGTTACTTTTCTAAAAAGAAATGACAAAATATCTTGACAACTTTTATAAAAATGGAAGTATTATGTTTGTTGTTTTATAAGTTAGGGTGAGATGAGTTAAAAAGTGTGTTGCAACAATAAAAATGAAGGGATTAGGTTAGATTAAGTGTGGTTTTGTTGGTTGGTTTGGTAGTGATCGAGATTAGGCTATAATAAGCACTATTGTGGCGTTTGGATGGATTTTTAGGAGTATTTATGAAAAGACATGTTGCTGGTCCGAATTAGTTTTGAGGTTTTGAGCGACCTAAAAATGTTTTCATTAGGCGTAAAAGTAGTTTTGAAGAGCTTGTATTGAATAGATAGTTTTTCACATATCGCACTTTAAAATTGAACTTAAAACGGCCAAGTTATAGCCAAATAAAACTTGAAACATTTTTCGGCAAAACCAAATGAATAGTGTGCTGATGTGAATAGTAAAAGGGGTATTCGAACACTTTCAGTCATTTTTGGACTTTTTAAACTCTAGCGAAACATATAGTAACACACACACACACACACACACACACACACACACACACACACACACACACACTACACAATATATATATATATAATATATAATATAATATATATATAATATATAATATATTATTTATAAGTATCATTTAAGAGTCAATAACATATTTAGGAAAAAACGATAAAGTTTATCTAAAAATTAGTAATTTGGTAAAACTTAGCGAGAGCGGACTTGGAGTTAAGCGATTATGGTTATTAGCTCAGTTTTGAAAATATGGAAACTTAACAAATATGGGACGTGCTTAACTCGTGAAACTAAAAATTTCCGAAAATAGTAAACTTTCTAAAAGTAGTAATTTTTGGATGAACGCCAAGACTTAACGAAAAACTTTGTAATTTTATTTAGTCATACTTTATTAAACAAACTAAAGCACAAACACATATGGATGTCTTTTCTCTTGAAAGCGTGTCGTACAAGTTTCGGTTATCTTTCGTTTACCTAAGACGCGTCATTTATTTAGGTCGTGTGTAGACCTTTCGGCTTTATTTCTTTCCTCGTTGATTATCGATTCACCACTTGCTTAAGGTGAGTTCATAGCCCCACGTTTTACCTATTTTCAAATGCTTTATACTTTGGGGTGAGAAACATTGTTTGCTTTTAAAATTGGACACAAGTTCTTAACGTGAGTTTTACATGGTTAATGTGTTGCCTACGGTGTCCTTACAAAACCACTATTGCCCAACTAACATGAACCGTTAGAGCACCTATGGCCAATTGATGGTTAGAGGAGCGCGAATGCATAAATAGATCTATTGGGAGTAATTATCAGATCTACTTTGGTTTCCACTTAACGATGAAATAAACAGATATAATGTCCTGTAAATGGTCGTTATGGTGGTCTTGGTTTGGACAAAAACGTTAAAAGGCAGGAATACTTTGTGGTATGATATAGAATGCCCTGTTTGTTAATGCAAGCGTGTCAGAAAGGTGTCTTAACGGAACAGTAAATACCTGTTATGTATGTATATCTGTTATAGTAGTCGCAATGTGTTTTTGATAATCTGGTGGTCCATTATTGTATTAATCTTAAACCTATGAATTCACCATATTATTTGACGTTTTAACATGTTTTCTCAGGTGGTTACTTGCGTGATGCTTGATGCAAAATGGATCTATGTGCTATTGAACTTCGCCGAGTTCAAGACTTATCTATATTATATTCTGTTTGTCCATTACAAACATTTGTTATGATTCCGCTACATTTAACTCTCTTATGAACGTGTATATATACTGCGATGAATGACTTTGTTCCTTTGAAGCATTTATCCATCTTTCTTTCTAATACTGCTGGTGTGTTTTTCAGTCCAAATAGCATAACCAACCATTCATAGAGTCCTCCTGGAACTAAGAACGTTGTCCAAGAGATTGATTCTTCATCCATAGCAACTTGATGGAATCTTGATTTGAGATCAAACTTTAAGAATATTTTTGCACCTCCTATTCTCTTGATAATCGTATTTATGCCTGGTAGAGAGTACTGATCCTTGTATGTGTTATCATTCAAGGATTTGTAGTTGAATACCATCCTCTCTTTTCCTTTAACTTCTCTTCTTGTTACAGGATCAATTGTTGTTCCTGAATTTACGATCATCGCCATCGTTCTATGCCTGCTTTTACTTGGGCGGATGATCCGCTCAGACTATACCTTAAAACATATATAATATAATAAAATATCAAATATATAGTAAGGATAGTCTAAAAGCAGTATTCTATTGTAATATCTGTTGATATATCCAGTTTTCACAAAGCTCACCATTCTTTTCCATGGCTTAGGGGTCTTCTCCAATGTATCCCTACTGTTTCAACCTATCAATGACAGGTTTGAATTGTTCTTGGAATGCCCTACTTCCTTCTTGGTTGAAATAAATGGATTCATTTATTTCTAGGAATTCTTCTTCACTGACTTCTAACGCATCAATTTCTTCTTCGCCAATGATAGCCTGACCGCACCCAGAGCCTGCCTATCTAGCAAGGCCCGGTCTTCAGCCTTCATGCCTATATGTTTGGCTTCTGTCAAAGGCTCGTGAAGCTTCTTCTGATACAGATAGTCTTCGATCTGCATCTTCTAGAACCTGAAATCGTGACCATCAAACTTGTCGATCTTTATCTTACCGTCTTCTGCCATTGTTTATCGTAGCTTGGCTCTTGATACCACTTTGTTAGGGTATATCGCACCTGCACACACCGCTTGAACAAACAAAGAATACAAACAAGGCTTACGGAAAGTAAACGAGGGACATAATCGACAGAAGATGTAACGTGGTATCCACGACTAGGATAGTCGTGGCAGTCCACGGGATCAAACCATAGAGATTTTATTATTGTGGTACGCACACACACAAGAGATAAAAGTTTACAATTACAATGAGAGGGTATTTATAAGTGTGAGATCCTAATCCACTTTACTCATTATACCGATGTGAGATATAAGCCTTCACATCTCAACACATTATAACGTCGAAAAATGCCCTTCCACTAGCAAAGACTTAAACTTCACGATCAAGCTTCTGGAAATGTTCGTTTTCATGAGGTAACTGTTGATATGAGTTTTAGTAAAGGGGTTGGGGTATATGATTTTGTTAATGAGTTTAGGATTATAGTTATTAATTTATGATTATTGTTTTCAACCATAGTTTATCTCATACTAATTAAACGAAATTTGTGAAGATAAAAAAATGATTTCTTATAAGTTGGATTTAAAATGAAGCAGGGCGTGTCGGTGTGTGTTTTTTTATTCGTGTGTAAGTTAAAGATAAAGATGATAAGTACTTGTGAGGGGTCTTGAAAATGAATATAAAGATAGGTTAACAAGTGTAACACAATTATACTCGTATGATGTTTGTTTAATCTCGAAAAATGACGAAGATCTTTCAGATCTTAAAAGTGTTCCTTATAATTTTTTAAGGAAAATAAAAAACAAAGAAAAAAATATAAAAGAAAGAAGACGATGTTATTTTAGTCATTTTACTTTGGTGGGGACGAATGTGAACCTCAAAGTTCGCCATAAGGAGGCCGCTTGCACTTTCGATACATCAGGAACGAAACATGCAATCTAAGCAAGCAACATAGACGGTTTTTGCAATTTACTCTTTTTAAGATAAAAGATTGCCTATTTTGTAGTTATTAATCAAGATTTGTGTAGTTGACTTTCACGATAAAATCACATGAGATAAAAGGGATAACTTGCACTCCTAAGTTTAAGAGATATCCTTACTTGTTGACTATCCTTTCCTAACAAATTGTGAACATTTTTTGGCTACCTTTTAGTGTAGAAATTAAAAAGAATTGACAAATTATATTATGAGATTCAGTTAACTATAAAGATTACATCGACTATAAATAAGGATAAAACAAACATAACCATAAACTATACAAAACAAACCTAATCCTAAACTATACGGACCTAAACAACAGGTCGGGCATATAGGCCTTATTAGTTAACACCCCCCCTCAAACTCACATTGCTGCAATGGTGAACATTGGGAGTTTGCCAAACATAAAATAAACAAAAACCAAAAAACAAACACAGAGCGGAGCGTCCCAGAGTGCAGACTCGGTGCTAGACGAAGTCTCAATCCGATACAATCCAAACTAACCAAGTGACATCAATCAAGTCTTAAACAGACAGACCAAAGTCACTGTAAAACCAAAATCAGAGCAACGTAAATACGAAGATGAACGATAGTAGAACCTAGTGCAGATTCAGATAGGTGCATAGCACATAATCACACAAATACAAAGATGAACGAGAGCAGATCAGGCAGGTGCAGAGCATAAAATCACACAAATACAGAGATAAATAACGGGCCGGGCCTATAGGCCTTATTAGCTAACATTCAAATCAACACTACCTTTTCATTTTTTTTACCTTTTCAGGCACTACCTTTCCACTTTGATCGCCTATGGTGATGAAACAACGCAAACGCGAAAACAACCCGATGAACTAGAAGTGAGATGTTGTCATTGTTATTAAAGATTCAGATAACGAGGTGGTACGAATATTAATCTTAAATATTTACTTTATATCTTAACTTTCACTATTAACGATTTATTTTATATTTTTAGGACCTTTTTGAGTGGGAAGGTGTTTCTCTTTGGAAAGAAGATAACAACAACAATATAATTGTCTCGAATGATGCTATTGTTGGTGAGAAAGTTGTTGCTGAAGGACCAAATGAAAGGCCAAATGCAACACTCCCTGTTAATATAACATCCTTAATCTTTGATTCCGACAATATTTTTACACTTAATATATTGCTAAATGTATTTATGTGTTGCTTATTTCATTGAATATATTAGTAACGGTATTTATGTCACATGCAGGAAATTGTTGATGACGAAATTGTTGGTGACGAAATTGTTGATGATGATGTGCCCAAGGAAAGGGTTAAGAAAAATAACATACCCCGCGTCAAAATAATTGGTAAAAGAAGGTTGTATCAACTATTTGACGAGGATTAAGACGATGAAGACATTTATGGACATGTTTAAGTTCTTATAAATGTAAATCCGAATACTTAATAGTATTAGGGTATTTTTAGTATTGTTTTTGCATTGTTTCCTTCCACTTTGTTTCTTAGTTTCTTTGTGTTTGTTGGTCCTATGGTTTATTCTCTAGAATATGCCAGATGTCAAAGCATATGCTTTATGCTAAAAGCATATCCTTCGATTGTATAGCCTATAAAAGGCAGTTGTAATCGTTTGTATTAATCATCGAAAACCACCACCACTACCAATATTTTAATAAAAATGTGTGTTTTAAGCAATACTTGTACTTTAAAGTTTTAGTTTTTTAGCTTTAATACAAGATAAAAATTCTTGGCAACGTAATTTTCATCTTGGTATCAGAGCTTTGAATCAAAACGTTCTTAGCTCTATGGAAGGCTAAACCCTTCAGATATATTCAGGAAAAGCAGTAAAGGTATTGTTTTATCAATAATTCGTATTTCTACGGTAACATTTCTACTTAAAATTTCATAAAACCACTTGTTTTTGATAAAAGACAGCGCAATTGCTTCTTTATAAAAAGTACCGTAAGAGACGGGAAAAGTTTGAAGTTAACCGTTTGGTGAATCTAAAACAAGTTTGTAAATTTATCCTTTGAAGTTTTTAATATTATGTCCGAGCGCTTTGAGCAAGAAATACAGTATTGCTTCTTTATAAAAAGTACCGTAAGAGACGGGAAAAGTTTGAAGTTAACCGTTTGGTGAATCTAAAACAAGTTTGTAAATTTATCCTTTGAAGTTTTTAATGTTATGTCCGAGCGCTTTGAGCAAGAAATACAGTATTGGTACGATAATTCACAAACTGTAGATCCTGAATATATTGTTTTTAACGAAACTAGTCCTAAACCTACATCAACCAATTTAGCTAATAATTTAGCCTGTGTTTATAGTCGTTTAAATCTATTTTCTAAAGTAGCACTCAAAAATTACAAAAGTATTTCTGAAAAACAATATATTCAGGATCTACAGTTTGAAGTTTTGAAACTTTGGGTATGACAAATCATCATTTTCTTCTTCTTTAGAAAGATGAAGAATTGTATGGTTCTCACCACGCTTTGCTGTAAATGGGTTTTCCCATTCTGACTCTAATTCTTGCTTTTGTATGGCGAGTTGTTCGTCCTATTGTGGTAGGTATTCATCAAGAAATTCTTGCTGATTTTGTGCAAGTTTTTCTTGTATGACAAGAACATTTCCGCCACTTCGTTCATCATCATCCCAATCACTTATTTCTTCTAAAATAGTTACTTTTCCTGGGGTAACTTCATCGTCTGAGAATTCATCTCCCCAACCAGTTACTGCAATTTCTTCTATTGGGGTTGTGTCTGGTGGTGCATCATACCTGACATAATAATCCCATTTTCCAGATGGTTCCCCAAGTGTTGACCATTTTTCCTTTGACCTTTGCCTTAATCGTTTTGGTTTGTTGGATTGCCTAACTTTATTTAATGGTTCTTCTTCTAGGATTCTTGCTTCATTTAAGCAATTTTTACAGAAACATACGTCATAAGAGATATGTTCTTCTTGCGGAGCTTATAAGCAGATTCCTATGAAGTGTTCTTCGTCTTCATCCAAGTTATCATTTCTTTCTCGGTCATGCTGATCAACTGAGTATCTTGGTGGTTGAGGTGTTTGTCAGTATCTTTCAAATAAGAGACTTACCAATCTATTTAGCCTTTTATTTACTGCAACCCTTAATGGGGCACGTACTGAAGTTTTCTCAGGTGGCTTTAGATGCTAGGTCATTCCTTCTAACTCTTCTATACTCCTTCTTTCGCCAGGAATTGCTCTGATACCAAGATGAAAATTACGTTGCTAGGAATTTTTATCTTGTATTAAAGCTCAAAAACTAAAACTTTAAATTACAAGTTACTTAAAACACACCTTTATATTAAAATACTGCAGAAGCTTGATGTTACAAGGGTGGTGGTGGTAGTAGTAGTGATGGTGGTTTTTCGATGATCCTTACAAAACGATCACAACTGCCTTTTATAAGCTAAGTGAAAGAGAATAAACTAAGCATATGCTTTTAGCATAAAGCATATGATTTGGCATCTGGCATATTCCAGGGAATAAACCATAGCATATGCCAGGGAATATCCTATGCCATTATTTGGTACAATAATTTTACAATAATTAAACATTAGTAGGACCGGCGGCTTTTATAATTAAACATATAGGTGGAGCCGGCGGCTTATCTCTTGTGGACTTTTGTAACAAGCATTTGTGGAAATTTGTTACATGCGGGCCCTTCGAGCTTCTGGACAAAGAGAAATGGGACGATTCAATTTTAATGCTTGTAGACAATAATCATGTACTTTTTATAAAGAAGCAATTGCGCTGTCTTTTACCAAAAACAAGTGGTTTTATGAAATTTTTAATAGAAATGTTACCGTAAAAATACAAATTATTGATAAAATAATACCTTTACTGCTTTTCCTGAATATACCTGAAGGGTTTAGCCTTCCATAGAGCTAAGAACGTTTTGATTCAAAGCTCTGATACCAAGATGAAAATTACATTGCCAGGAATTTTTATCTTGTATTAAAGCTCAAAAACTAAAACTTTAAATTACAAGTTACTTAAAACACACCTTTATATTAAAATACTGCGGAAGCTTGATGTTACAAGGGTGGTGGTGGTAGTAATAGTGATGGTGGTTTTTCGGTGATCCATACAAAACGATTACAATTGCCTTTTATAGGCTAAGTGAAAGAGAATAAACTAAGCATATGCTTTTAGCATAAAGCATATCCCGGGCGACATGTCACCCAAGATCTATATCCTCAGCGACAAGTCGCTCGGGAAGGCTTGGATTTGGCGCTAGGGATAGTGGTAAATGTTGTAGTGTATAAACATGTATAATAGTTTCAAAATGGTTGTTTGGTTCATAAACTGAGTTTGGTTTAACAACTACTCATATTTATTTACTTTCCTATTGTTATTATGTGTTGTTCTTCTTGTAGAACCACCAACAACCAAAAGACTTTTACAAACTTCATACTAAATTGAGTTTGACACACTCTTTTGGTTTGATATTCTTTTCAGCATCATCCTTTAAATTCCACTTAAAATAGAAATTTCAGCAACAAAAAATCAAACCAATTAACAATTTTTTTATAGAACGACAATTTTAACTATCTCACAATATTTAAATAACAAACTATCTCACATGTCCTAAGCAGGACTTGAACCAGGGAACCATTTGGTTGAGGAGCATCATAGAAAACATGAGGTACCATTAGGATACAAGTCCTTTGATCAAACCAATTGACAATGATATTGCATCAATATAATTTCCCTCAATTTGGAGTCATAGAATCGTCTCTACATTGGACGAAGTGATGAAATAGGAGCTAACAGATGATGTCGAATTGATCGATGACGTCTTGACAAGAAATACACATAAAAATGAATCGACCCAGACAATGTGATGATCCGTGTCTGACGACGGTGATGAAGCAACTTTGATGATAGAGAACCATCTCATTGACATTTGTTGTAGAATCGATTATGATCCAACAGTGAATAACTAAATTATGAACAACATTTACATCTATACATTTATTTTGATATCAAATGAATAACTTGTTAATATTCATGCCTAAAGATATGCTTAACTCTAAGATCACGACACATGACATGATCAGTAATGAGGATTATGAAAGAGATTATATACACTTCACATGTCACATGATAAATTGTTTAAACATGAATCATCATATATACTATAAGATTTAGTCCCATCATTTAATGGGCAGTCTTAATGATGGGACTGAACCAATATACAAACTAAAAAATCAATCCGACTGCATATCAACAGTTTTTGGAGTTACACATCATTCATGAAGTTATAACCTGCCACTTAAATAAACCATCCAACTGCATATCAAGAGTTGCTTGAGTTACACCATTCATGGAGTTATAACCAAACGAATACAAACAATCCTGGGCATATAAAGAGTTTATGGTATATTGTTATTCAGTAAATCATAAGGTATGCCTTTTTTATGGTAGATTTAAGGGTTATTTCTAAGATTTTAGTTTTCAATTTTGATTATGTGATTTTAGATCTTGATGGTTTTTTGAATGAATCATTTTGGCAGGCAAAACCGTCATGGTGAAAGTAAAGGAGGGGGAAGAAGAAGAAGGTTATGATTTTCTGAATTCAAATCAGTAAATATCTCTATCATCTAATTGATTTGGTTATGTGTTGATTTTTTTTCAAGAAGTTATTGCAACTGTATGATTTTGTTGAAATTAATAAACGATTTAAATGTGTGACGTTGTTTGATAGTTCAAAAAAGAGTGGAAAGGGAAATATGCCAGGAAAAGATAGGAGCAACATATCCGGTGCAAAAAGATCAGGTAACAAATACGACTTTGTTATTCTTGAATAAAATTCTAACAAACACCCTGTTTGGATATGCTGGAGTGTTTTCTTAGCCTATGAACCTAGCAGCAGCTAGAATTATGGCTGGTCAAAACCCGATATTGGTCTCAGCTTTGAATCAAAATGATATATAATCAACACTACAGTCATTTGGGCTTGGTGCTGGTTATGGAATGAACACAGTGAGCCCAAGCATGATGGCCAACTATGGTCTCGTGGCGTATCAGCATCATGAGGTGGGATTTGACTCTAAATCTTTTAGTTGCTCTTACACGTTCCATGACCAAACTAATGCAACACTTGGATGTATGTAGATATATATATATATATATATATGCAAGTATTTTTGTATATTTTTTAGGATTTCTAAGTGAATGATACATTTCACGATTAAGCCTAATGTTAATCATTTTGTTTTGCAGGTTATGTTATCAATTTTCTTTTGGAAGTTTTTTTTAGCAGGAAAGGGTTATATGTGAGTTGATTACGATATCTTCCGTTTTACCTTAACATATCATATACTTATATTCGTTAGTTATGATTTTGAAATGACGTTGGCGTTGTGTATTGCATGGATAAAACCGTGGCATGTCTCACTTTACAAGAGCACCAACCATATATATTTGGATGACAAGCCTTTGTCTTTTGACACGGTATGTTTTTTCTTTAATAAATCTCTATATCTTTTCTCTTCAATATCTTTATTGTAACAATCCACATTTTCACGTCATTTTACGTCAATAAATATTTAATTATTTATTTTAAACTTATGGGCGTTCACTTTTAACTTTCAACGTTTAGTTAAATCGCGTAAACTAAAAATCAACATTCAACGTAAACGGACATCAAACAAGTAAAAGTTTACGTCAAACAAGTGTTATATAATTGTTACAAGGATAATTTATAACTTTTCATATTTTATTTTAATGGTTACGTAAAACGTTTACGTTTCACAATAAAATACATTTAAGCATACACGGAAGCACCTATACCTATCTACACTCAAACAAATACCCACTATTATACCCAATACCCAAAAATTATATCACTTTACACTTAATGAGTAGTATGGCCGGTTCTATAAGGATTCAACACAAATTAAATCATAAAACCCCACTAGTATCACTAGTATAAAAAGTGGATTTGGTCACACAAAAAATGTGTGACGATATACATATAGTCACACATTCGAAAACTCTTGTGTGTGACAAAAGGTCGCACGGCCGTAGGTCACCTACGGTCACGTTTTTGAGTTAGTGTCCATATCTACGTTTTTATGTGACTAATTAGGTACAAATTTAGTG
>BQNB010004814.1:0-44008 GCA_026074375.1 Tanacetum coccineum
TTAGCTTCATAATCATTCGTGCATATATTGTCAGCTTTTGAGGGTGTAACATTGTCATGTGATCATGATTCATCTTTTGGGAGAATATTGTCTATTTTTGAGGGTGTAACATTGTCCTGTGATCCTGATTAGTCTTTTGGGACAAATATATTTCTTATAGGATTTATATTTATCGAGTCAGAGGCTGCAATATTCTGATAATGTTGGTGACCTCATCGGCGTTTCAAAATGTGAAGCCAATTGTGAAAAAATTTAGTGAGAAAGAAGGCCCAGGATCTCAGGAAAGAAGAATTGATTATGCCTGCATAAATAATGAAATCTGATTTAGTCACTAAATCTGTGTTCCCAACATAACATAAAAACAACTACAAGTCATTGTCTTCACTCTTTTTATAATGTACGTTATAAGATATACTTTTCATATTATTAGATGAGGCCATACTAATTAATGACCAAAGAGACATACACTACCTTATCTCACTAAAAATGTAATATTATCATGGCTCGTCAGTTGTTTATCACTTTTACATTCGACATACCTAAAACCAAACATTGATAGCCAGGTAAGCATTTTTAACATTATCCACAGATCATGGTTAGATTAAATCATGCCATATAAACACTATTTAACTACATTAGGTAGACAAAATTATTGCAGATGACGATGGTTTTGATAGAAGTTGTCAAGCTGATAATAAAATACCACCCTACCTGTACGCACATATATGCTTTTAAACAGATAAATCCATGCATTTGAGAGCTTTTTCATCACACACTGTGAACTGGTAGAAACCTAAGCAAAATTAGTGGAGTTGAGAATGCAACAAAAGTACAAGTTATTTAAACAATGTTCTTACGTCTTCCGCAGTAATTTTGTTATTCATCATTGCAGTCACCCAAAACTCCAAAACACCTGTTTCTACAAAAATATATATAAGCTAATGAAGGTAGTTTTCAATGACCAGAAGTTCCAAAAAAATAAGAAATAATAGATGTAAGCTGATACTATTGCTCAAAACTTGAAAAACTTGAGCGAAATAAAGTATACCTTTTTACTTGTATCCTCGCCAAAGTAAACAGAAGAAACTGTGAATATATAAATAGTCAAAATCTATTAAAATACATTTATGTGATTACCTTGCTCATATGGACAACGTACTAGATCATTGCCAAAGTAATAATTATAGAATCCACAGCATAACATAAAATACATTAACTAGGTTAGTTTCGAGAGGTCTTTATTATTCAATCTGAAACCAACAACAGAACATAAAACAAAACCAAATATATTTTATGCAAGTACAAAAACAAAGACCTTCAGCACTACTACCAACCACTATAATAGCATAATACCAAGAATATTGAACTAAAATTATGAAGCCATTAGCTCTTACCCCTTGCAGTCTCACGGTTCAATGCATTACTGATATGATAAGAACCCTAAACCAAACTCACAATCAATCACACATCTTAATATTTACAATCAAGCCAAAAAGATATTCCTTTATTAGCTTTTCTTTAAGGCAATTCATCGAACACTTTACGAATTCATCAAACCATATTAACTGGGATCAAACATAAATCGATTGAATAAAATCAAAAATAAACATTCAAAATTAGGCAGAACTTTAATTAATCCTTGAAAGAAACAGTTTAATAAACATCGTTATAAATCGTAATAAAACCAATTATCAACTCATACCTTTATCAAAAGCATTCGTGATCATCACTAAAGAAGTAGGATGAGTTCTTTTGTGAGACAAAAATAAGGTTTTTTCTAAATGAATCGTGGTGACTGTGGTATCAAAAATTGATTTCGCATAAATGTTTTGAATGTGCATTTGAATGTTTTCTGAATGAATCGTGGTGCTTGTGAAAAATCATGGATATGAATGAATCTCATAAATAAATTAGAATATGTGTTTGACTTTAGTAATGTGTTTCCTAAATAACATGAATTTTGAAAAGTTGGTTACCAAAGCAAGAGCGTTTCAAAATAAATTCCATAAATATTTGGATTAATACGGTTTTGAATTGTAATATGAGTGATGAGGGTCTTTTATTAGTTTTTGGAGGAGTTATTTTCGGACTCCATAATAAATCACGGGTTTGAATTATTATATTTTTAGCATGGTTTGAATTCAAAATGCCAAAATTAAATACCGAATTACTAATTTATGTTTTGTTATGTATTTTGTTTTTTAAAAACTTTCCACAACTATCATTGTGGTCTAGTGGTAAACGCATATGTTGTGGGTGCATAGACCAGGGTTCGAATCTTACCAAAGCCTTTTTAGCATTAATTTATTTGCAGTATTTCTGTCATGCATACGTGGATAAAAAATGCCTATGTGTCATTCTTGGTGGAATTCGCATAGATGATGACGTGTATAAGTATTTGCCTAGGTGGAATTCGCATATGCTTATGTGGAATGAAATGTTGCTTATGTGGGAATTCTTTAATAATGATGTGGCAAGTATGTGGGTGAGTCATCATTATGACATCCACTTATATATAATGTAAGATTTATGTATTTTATTTCTTTTTCAGACCATCATGGCTGAGCCATTGTCTCCCGATCATGTGTTTGACTTCCTAGAGGACGACCCGGCACTGAACGAAGAAGAGTTTGAGGAGGAGCCGGAAGAAGAACCGGAAGAGGAGCTTGAAGAGGAGCCCGAGGGTGGGTCTGTTGTTAGCCGTGTTTTTATGTAAAGTGATGGTCATTACTATTCCCGAGCCTTGTATAGGAAAACGTAGTTTACGGGAATGTCTATTAAGCTAATTGGGCCTAGTCGTCAGGCTTAAAGCCCACTTAGAGTCTAGGTCCAGCCCAAAAGGCCCTTATGAAATCCCACGAGGCTTATTCTCTTCTTGTACTATAAATACCCTTCACCACTCAAGGTGAAGGGTGTTGCTTCTCATTTCTTTCTAGTGAAGTTATCATTTTTCTTTCTTTTATTTTCTCTCTAAAACCTCTTTCTCTTTCTAAGAGTTTTCCTTATTTTCATGTGTGTTGGTGATGAAATGATATCCTAACATGTGGTATCAAGAGCCACGTTTTTAGTGTTTTTGTGGTTTGTCTTTGAGCTTATTTTCAAAGCTTATCCTAAGCTTAAAGGCTCAGCTTATTGTTTAAATAAGTTGTTTGAGCTTAAAAGCTTGGTACTTTCTTGTTTAAAATGTTCTAGGATCAATTTGTGCTAAAAACAACCATTCAAAACTTTTATTTACGGATTGCAAATGAAGGTTTTTGGTTCTTTTTACAACCAAAAGTTTTAAGCTCTTTTTGAATTGTTTTAAGCCTTTTTATTGTTGTTTGTGATCATCAAGATGTACTTTTGTTAGTTTCTTGCCTATAAGAAGCTTATTTGACCATCAAAATGACTTAATCTTTTGAAAAAATCTAGGTTTGATTATGAGTTTTGCTGTTTGTGTAACAAACATGATGTTTGCGGTTTGTGTTCTATGAACCTTGCGGTTTGTGCATTGTAAGATCTTGCGGTTTGTGTAGTTTAAGATCTTGCGGTTTGTGTCATATACAGGTTACACATTTCTTGTGGTTTATGACATTTAGACGAAAAGAAACTATGCCAAATTTTTTCTAGATCTTGCGGTTTGTGCAAAACAAATTCTTACGGTTTGTGTACTAACTTCTTGTGGTTTGTGTTTTACAAATTCTTGCGGTTTGTGTACCAACTTCCCGTGGTTTGTGTTTTACAAATTCTTACAGTTTGTGTACTAACTTCTTGTGGTTTGTGTTTTACAAATTCTTGCGGTTTGTGTACCAACTTCCCGTGGTTTGTGTTTTACAAATTCTTACAGTTTGTGTACTAACTTCTTGCGGTTTATGTTTTACAAATTCTTGCGGTTTGTGTTAGTAATATCTTGCGTTTTGTGTTTTTTAATTTTTTTGCGTTTTGTATTTTTTAATTTTCTTACGGATTGTGTATTCAAGACATTCTTGCGGTTTGTGTCCAAAGTGATCTTGCAGTTTGTGCAAGAAGTTTGCGGTTTGTGTCATCTAAAATCTTGCGGATTGTTTAACCGAAATTGCATCATCGAAAATCATTTTCGGTCCAATCAAATTTGGTGAAACCCATAATTTCGACACAAGGCAATTTCGATTAAAGATTTATTGGACAATGATTGTAACTACCTATTTGGACTTAATAGACAATTAATTCTACAACAACAAACCTCAAAACAACAAACCACGACAACAATCATACTTTTATGGTTTCTTCTTGGTTTTGTAAAATCCCGTAAAAGTCTTCTCTTTTCTTGGTTTAAATCATAGAATTGTAAAATCCCATGAAATTCCAAGGACTTAAGCACTTTAACATCAATCGAAAGCAAATCATAATCACTAATCACTAAAATGATCCTTTTATATCATTTCACATCACCTTTGCAATGACAACTCAACAAGACATCTATGCTAGTAGAGCAGAACGACTTGCAAACACACAGGATTATTTGGCATTAATGGAAAACACTCAGACTCCATTTCACCCAGATTAACCATCACACAT
This sequence comes from Tanacetum coccineum, assembly GCA_026074375.1. Classification (NCBI taxonomy): domain Eukaryota; kingdom Viridiplantae; phylum Streptophyta; class Magnoliopsida; order Asterales; family Asteraceae; genus Tanacetum; species Tanacetum coccineum. The sequence continues at coordinate 4,537 of BQNB010004814.1, forward strand.
TACCTACATGCAACATCAATAACCCAACAACAACTATGTCCAACAACCTCCATTCAACATGAAATACATGCAACAACCAATGCAACATCCCGAAGATATCTTAGATCCTACAACTGCAATAGACATGGCACTTGTACTCATGGTCAATGCATTTAAGCTAAACAACACCACACCAACAAACAACAACCAAAGAAGTTCATCAAACCCTCGCAACTTGCAGTTTGCTCAACCGGGTATGAATATGGATCAAGACATAATGTTGGGAACTAGTTTAGACTGAATGTGGGGAAGATTGCAGGAATTAGGGTTGTTCCAGGGAGTGCAAATATTGGAAATCTAGTTGTTCAGAATGTTGGAAGATTGCAGGAATTAAGTTGTTCTAAATGCAGTTAGAATCTAGTTGTTCAGAATGTTGGAAATCAAAATGGGCTTAATGTTGTTCCAAGGAGTGCAAATCAGAATGGGAATGGAAATGTTACAGCAGCACGGGCTGAGGGTAATGGTAATGGGAACAATGAAAATCAAATAAGGTGTTACAACTGTCAAGGAGTGGATCATTATGCTAGGAACTGCACAGTAAAGCCAAGGAAAATGGATGCTGCTTATCTTCAAACACAGCTACAGATTGCTCAAAAGGAAGAAGCAGGGATCCAACTCAATTATGAGGAATTTGATTTCATGGCTGCTTCAGGTGCCTATGATGAGATTGAGGAAGTAACTGCGAACTGCACTTTAAAGGATAATTTACAGCAAGCATCGACATCGGGTACTCAGACTGACAACGCTCCCGTCTATGATTCAGATGGATCAGCTGAGGTACACCAGTCTAAAAATTGTTATGATAATGATATATTCAATATGTTTACTCAATAAGAGAAGTATACTGAGTTAATCGAACCCATTTCTGAACCACACCAAGTTTAATAGAATGACAGTAATGTTATCTCTGCAGTTTCTAGTGTGGAACAAAGTAAGGGAATATTAGAACAAAATACTGCAACTGTTGAGGAAACTCGTGCTTATTTTAAATCATTATATAATAATTTAGCCATTGAAGCTGAGAAAGTCAACACGGCCAATCGCAAAATGAAAGAAACAAATGCTGAATTAACTACTAAGCTTGCTAGATATATAAATCAAGAAAAGTGTTTTGAAATTAATCAAGAAAAATATGATAAACTTGAAAGGTGATATCAAAAGTCTGTTTATCAAGAGCAATGTCTTACTAAAAATATAAATGCACTTCACTTAAGTTCTCCTAAAATGATCACGACTTTGAATGAGGAAATTGCAAATTTAAATAACCTGCTTTCAAAAGAAAAGTCAACAGTTTCCTTTCTTAATGAAGAAAAGAAAAAGTTGAAGACTGATTTGAAAACACATGAAGACGAGCTTCTTGATAAACAAATTCAACTTGAGAATAAGATAAAGGAATTAGATAACATTTTGGTCAAAACGGGTCAATCAATTCAAACGATGCACATGATTTCACCAAAGCCAGACTCATTTTACCACACTGAACAGAAAAAGGGCTTAGGTTATCAGAATCCTTTCTATCTCAAGCAAGCTCAGCAGAAACAACAGAGTTTGTATGATGGCAAAGTTTTATTAGAAAAACATGATCCTCCTACTGTGTATGATTCAGAGGAGACACTGCAACTTGCTTAAGAGAGTCGTCTAAAAATGAAACAATTGAACAAAGAAATAAAATTGGCAAATTATGAAAAGATTAATCATCTTTCAGGGGTTTTTGTTTCTAAAACGGCCAAGTCACATTAAGATTTGTATTTTTCATATACTTCCAACATGACCATTGTTTCGAAATCAATTTCAATACCAAATGAAGAGTTTTCGGATGATACTACTCTAAGTGTTGCACGAAAATTTCTAAATGAGGTAAAAAGCACCATTGTGACTCTTCAACATGTTGTCAAACAAAAAATGACTTTAGATATACATAATTGGTCGTCTTCTGCTCATCAAGGGCTTCTTAAAATTGTAAAAGATGAAATTTACCCTATTGTTAACCAAGTTGATGCTTGAGTTCAAAATTTTGAAATATAATTTTTAAAGGAAGCAGCTAAATTTGTTCGAGACATTAAATCTCTTGCAAACAAAGCTGATGAAACTCTTGCTAAGCACAAGGCTTTGGAATTTGAAATCGAGTGTCTCTTGAGAGTAGTTGTTAGTCAGGATATTTTGTTGATTGTGCAATGTAATACTGTTCTAGATACATCAAATCTCCAAACTGAGCTTGATCGTATGAAAGAAAAACTTGAAACTTGCATTATTGAAATGGAAAAAGAATATACTGTTCTTTGGAATAATTGGTACAAAAATGTGAGGAATGCAAATATGACAAGATTTTGTAAGATAAAGCTTATAATGACATGCAACAAAAGATCGAACGGTTGCAAGACCAGTTAGGAGATTTCAAGGGTAAGAGTCATGATATTCCATTTGTATCAGATACCCTTGATCCTTTGTCTCAGAAATCAGAAGATGAGAACGTGTCATTATAATTTCAGGTTACGCAAAAGAAAATGAACATCTTAAGACAACATACAAGAACCTTTTTGAATCTATCAATGTGACACGAGATCAGACCAAAATCATAATTAACTCTTTGCAAAACAAATTAAATGATACGTTTTATGAAAATGCTAAGTTAAGAGCCCAGTTATTTGATAAGGTTTCTGAACAAAAGGACACCACCAACGATACGAGTGTGAATACTAAGTTTTCAAAGCAATCAATCTTGGGAAAACCACCTTCTTCTTTTGGACCAAAACTATATTCTGTATTCTGTAACTCCTTTCCCTAAATCTAAGGTTATTCCCAAGGTTGGTAAGTCGAATGATTTGTCAAAACCAATCACTTCAAACTTGGCACCTTCCTCTCGAGAATCAACAGTTGTGAATAATGAAAGAGTGATTGCTCCAGGAATCTTTAGGATTAATCCTTTTAAAGCTTCTAGGGTAGACAACTTTGTGCCTAACAAACATGTAAAAGAAAGCGCCAAGACAAAACCAATCACTGTTTCACAACCTCATGTCATCACTAAGAAAGATGTAAATTCTAACACAAATGGTTTTTCTTCTAAAGATGTTAAAAGCACTACTAGGACCAGAAGACCACAGCTTAGGAACAATCCTAATAATGATAAGGTTCCCTCTAAGTCTAAGATTAGTTGTCTCCAGCAAAATTTCAAGAAAAAAGAAGAAAACCATAGGAATTCTACAATATTTAATAATACAGGTAACATAAGTCATCTAAAACTGAATAAATTTTGTTGCAATTGAAATGGACAATATGAGATTATTTGTGCTACATGTAAGCAATGTTTGATTACTGCTAATCACGATGAATGGGTGCTTTAGTATGTGAATGGCATAAAATCTAGAAAGAACAACCAAAGTGCTAATGTTTCAAAAAGTGCAAATAAAAAGAAACATAAGCTAATGTCAAGATAATCAAAGAGCGAGGTTCCAAAGAAGGACTTGCTTCACCTAGGCCTAGCAAAACCTATAATTTGCCTTAAGGTGGTTACCAAATTGAAGAATTTTTAACTTTGGAAATATACAACTATATCTAGTAACACCGAGAGTGAGTCTGACACATCTGTGTGTGATAATGTAAGTGCTTCTAACCCCTAAGAGCCTACAAACAAAGTGTTTCCTAGTTCTACTTCTTTTCTTGGCAGGTTTTTGAAACTCCAGAGGCAGAATTCATGTATCTATCCGCTTGCTGTCTTCTGAGTTCGTCTAGGAATGGCTTATGTACACTTTAGTGCATAACCCGAGCTTCAAATAAAAGGGGAGTGTACGCTTTAGTGCGCTTTACCTTCAAAAGAAGAGAAATCTGATTGTTTTCAAAACATTTAACACAATTTTAAAGATTGGTTTAAAGAAGAATTTTCAAATTCTGCCGTTCAACAACCCCTCCTTTGGGCTCTTTCAAATTTGAATCATTCTTTATAAGTGGATCAATTTTTGAGGGGGAGCTTTTTGAAAACCAAAGTGTTATTCCTATTATTGAGGTGGAGTTATAATTTTTTGATCTTTTCAAGATATTTTTCATCAAAAAAGAAATTTCAAAATCTTTCAAAATTGTATGCTTAACAAACTCCTAATCCATCATTTCACTATAATCTATTATTGAGGAGGAGTATAAACTATTTGATCTTTCGGCATGCTTTCCTATTCTCCCATTGTTTGATGGTCTAAAAGTGGATCAACGTACATTAACTTGCATTTTAATTCACTTATTATGTCAAAAATTGTCACCACATATGCAATTTTTGAGGGAGAGAATCGTGATTAATACGACCTAATTCGGATAAGATTTTTTGAATATAAGTGCGTTCCCAACCTCGCATGTGCAAAACTCTTTCATAACCAGGTGCATATATGTAGGGGGTGCTTTTTGGTGATATAGAAAACTCTCAATGTGTTTAATGATTCTTAAAACACACGTTAATTGTTTTTCAATAGTTTTTTATGGATACGAGGGAATACCTATAGACCGAACAACTGTTGTTTCTTACGGTGTTATAAGGGGTTAATACTAGGGTATTGGGTTCCCTGATCTAGCCGATTTGAGGGATCTACATAGAGTCTCTCAATAGTTTGATTAGAAGTCCTCATGTACAATGTGAATAAGGAGTAAAGTGAGAACGGAATAAAGACGTCTAAGACAAAGTAGTACTGAACAAACCAACAAGGTGTTAGTTTATGAAGTCTCAGTAGCATTGAAGGAGGTGATAGTATGAAAGGAAAAAGTTTGGATTTTAGGGTGAAAGAAGAAGCACTCCAGATAACTTAGGCAGAATCTAGGTCCAATGCATAATCTATCAGTAATCACAATAGATGATTTGATATTGAGGGACAAGTCATCATGGACCGGTGATGCAATGCATGAAACCCATCCCCACCTACTCAGGCTTCTCTTAACGAAGTTTGTTTCATTTCTCACGAAGATCAAAATGCCTTCTATAGGCTTTTCACTACGAGATCGTTGATATTGAAATGTGACAGTCTGCTTCAGCTACGATCACCAAAAACAATGTGCACTTAAAGTGTATAGAGCCAACGAGATCTATCAAAATTCTTTAGGACACAAATTTTCCAATATACATTGATGGTTCATTCATTAAGAATCACATTTGTACAAGTAGTCCTACGCAATATCTTGTGTAGTCAGAACATTCAGAGTGATACTCTTTAGTATTCACAATGATGAATGAAAATCCTTCCAGAGTCATTATCAAACAGCTCTGCAGTAGGTGACTTGCGAGATTCTATATGAATCGAGCTTGTGTCAACATGATATCGATAATGGTCTAGTAAATGAATTGACGACTTAAATCAGTCAGGAAACAATCTTCTTGGTGGTTTCGTGAATAAGTTCTGGACCGGTGAGCTGAGCGTCTCCGACCTCAGCCCAACAGACAAGCGATCGACACTTCCGACCATAAAGTGCCTCAAATGGTGCAGCTTTAATGCTAGTGTGATAACTGTTGTTGTATGAAAATTCGATTAGCGGTAAGTGTCTATCCCAACCATTCCCAAAGTCTATCACGCAAGCGCGTAACATATCTTCTAGTGTCTGAATGGTTCTTTTGCTTTGTTCATCGGTCTGCGGATGGTAAGCAGTACTCATATCTAGACGAGTACCCAAAGCCTTTTGAAACGCCCTCCAGAAATTTGATGTGAATCTACCGTCACGGTCACAAATGACTGAGACTGGTATTTCATGTCTCGTGACTACTTCCTTCAAGTATAGTCTTGAAAATTTGTCCATGGAGTCATTTTCCCTCATCGGTAAAAAGTGTGCAGACTTAGTAAGACGGTCTAGAATAACCTAAATGGTATCATAACCACCTGACGTCTTAGGGAGCTTGGTGATAAAATCCATGGTGATATTGTCCTACTTCCATTGGGGAATCTCAGGTTGCACCAACAAACCAGATGGTTTTTTGTAGAATATCTTAACACATGTATGATAGGATTCACTTTGGGTTTTAGAGAGGGAAAGAGATGGTTGGATGAACACTTAAAAAGAGAAAGAAAAAGGATAATATTAGCTTAGTGTAATGTGAGAAATAAACAACCAACACCCTCTCCATGTGTGGAGAGGGTTTATATACTTACATGGATAGGCCATGCCGGGCTTTCTATGGGCTTTCCTTGGACTTTCTATAAGCCGGCCAGGTTAGATTACTTAGATATTACATTGAATTGACTAACTATTACTAAGGCTCGTGAGATCGATAATGATCGTTACTTCACTAAAAACTGAATTCCTAACAATCTCCCCCTAAGGGACGATCGTTGAGATCTCATAAATGATCAACACTTTATGTGTTCCTAACAATCTCCCCTAAGGGGTGATCATAGAGATCTCTCCTTGTGACCTTGATCATTAATCGTTGAAGCTTCTTGTCTTGATCTTGAGTCCTTTTTGTGTAATAGTTGATCGTTTGTCTTGCTTCTTTGCGTAGTGATCATTGACTTTAGGCTTGAGCTTGTTCCTTTAACTTGACTTGTATGTGAACATGTGATCTTGAGCACCTTGAGATGATCAACCAAGCATAATCTCTTTTTGCCATCTTGTAAACTTTGCCATCTTGTGAACTCGTGACTTTTGGACCGACATGCTCATACTATTCTTGATGTTTAAAAGCGAGTGTAACCATCTTTCTTGATATTCTTTAACTTTTAACACTTCGTCACTTCGAGAAAGACGTTCGGTATCAGAGTGACAGAAACTTCTTTGAAATTCTTTAACTTTAATACTTCGTCACTTCAAGAAAGACGTGCGATATCAGAGTAGCGGAAGTCTTGAAACATGTACTTGAGCTTTCATGATGTCTTTATTTTTGTCGATCGGGTATTAGCATGTGGTTTATGAATCTAGTGAGTCACTAGATACCAGGTGAACCTCCGGTCGCATCTTTATGGCATCTGCAATAAAACAGTTAGCAATAAACCTAGGGGACGAATATGGCTTTGTTATTCGCCTGTATTTTGGTTGGAGTAACCTTCGAATCCGTGAGGATCGACCTGTGATCAGGTAGATTCATTTAGTGAATCTCCTTGACAGAATTTTCCGCTTTCAGTATTGAAATTATCTAACACTTATGTATTAGAATTCATCGTACTCAGCATGTTCATTTTTAGACACGCTCATTCTTTCTTCACCCCGCCACAACTTCCCTCAAAGCAGACAACATGATAAGAGTGAACTAGTGAGTTACTGTCTCACCAATTGAATAGAAAGATTGATTTGAAAATCAATCGACGTGTACACTTCCTAAAGTGGTTTTGTGACATGAGGTTGTTAATCATTTCAAATTTCATCAACAATCGGTAATTCATACCTAGAACAAGTTTGATTCTTTATAGAATGCACCATATTTCTTTCCAGTTGTCACGAGTTTTGTTTCATATAGAACGCACAAGTCACCTACCATAGATTGTTTGATGTATGGCTCATGCAGAATTTCCAACTTCATAGTGAATGAAATCACTTGAAAACCCCCCCCCCCCCCCCCCCAGATGTTCCTCGCAAAATCACAAGGATAATGCGTGGGAATCTTAATTGTTACTTGTTTATTCAACATTGTGTGGACCTAGAAAGCATGATTTGACAAGTGTCCTAATGAGATTTATGGATGATCTCTTTTGGCTCTAGACTCAATAGTGAACTTTTTTTTAGTGATCGGAGGCTGGAGCAGACTGCCACCTTTTCAATATCAACTAACTCGGAGTGAGAAAGTTGATAGAAATGTGTGTAATCGTCATGAGAAATGAAACAGAGGCTGTGAGAGGACTTGGGAGTGTCTAGGGAGGTTGTGCATAGCGTCATCGGGTCCTGACTGTCTTCAATATCAGACAACAACTTAGTGTTTCCGACAAATTATGTATTGACCCTTATGTATTGACCCGGTTTCTGCCTAAGTATATGGAGGGCTTCTTTCTTTTCACCCTTTATCCTTACATTTCCTTTTCATTCTTCAACCCCTTCAATGCTTACCGAGACTTCATAACTAACACCTTGTTGGGTTTGTTCCAGTGTTAGCTCCATCTCAGTCGGCATTATTCCCGATTCTCACTTTTTCTCCTTTTGTATCATACCTAAGGACTTCTACACTAACTAGTAGATATCCCTGGGTAGATCCCTCCGGTTCTGGCTGGATCATAGGATTTGAATACCTATGCCTAACCACCTTATAACTTCATAAATTTAAGTACATGGTCGGTCTTTTGGGTATTCCATCACAATTAAAACCAAAATCATTGAAAAGTTCAATCAAAGTGTTTAATATACATATAAAAAGATTTACATTTTGAGAGTTTTTCATCATCACTAAAAGCTCCCCCTTAACATGTGCACCAAAATCGTAGTACATTTTAAGTTTAGAGTGCATTGAGTCCATTTTATATGATCACATTTCAATACAAGTTAGGTTCAGTTTAATTACATTTTCTCCCCTTATCCAAAATGTTAATCCCTTGATATTTTGGATATCAATTGATTAAACGTTCGGGGACAAAATGTTACATAATAACCATCAGGAACATTTTAATGCTCCCCCTCAATATTTGAGGGTATATAAGATAGTGCTGAGTATAAAAAAATTGAAAAATTTGTAATTTACTAAGAAATTCTTGAAAAAATTTGTACTCGAGCACTCCTCATTATCACCATTAAGTCTACACTACAAATTCACAAATTTAATATTATTTACGAGGATTGACCTGAATGATGAGAACATCACATGATAGAATCATATGGTTCTTTGTAGCAGCCGTAGGTCTTCCCCGTAGTCTCTCTTGAGAAGTTGTCTTAGCTTCCCCCTAAAACAACAATACTTTCTTGAGTAAATTCAAAACTTTCTTGCAATCCACATTAAGAAGTCTTGATGTAAAAAACCTAAATATCCGAAGTACACAACAAGTTTGAAATCGTAACACCAAAGTCAATTAAGTCCCGGATGACCAAATTTCTCCTTACACGATTGTGATGATATAAATTGTAACACCAAAGTCAACTAAGTCCCGGATGTTACAATTATTCCCTCTAAGTAGTCGAAATGATAACACCTAAGTCAACAAAGTCTCGAATGTACTCATTTCTTTCTGTAGAATACTGACTAACATCGTTGATCTTCTTTTGATAACTTTTAACTCCAAGTTGAAGATCCTCGACTCGCTTCTGAATAACCAGACTTCTGGTGAACATCCTTAGGGCTATTGCGAAGTCAGCAACATCATCCCCTGAAAGATTTGTGAGCCGATTCTGAACCACAAGAATTAACATATCCTCGATATCATTGATCCGAAGTCGTGGAAAGTCACCTTCCTTGAATCTGTATAATACGTTATCAGCTCTTCTCACTACAATCTCTTCTAAGTACCCGTATCCATGTTTCCTCATTACCTTTACATGAGTGACTGCCAGAATACATTTTGTAGAATATACATCTCCTCTTGATTGTATGCCTCTTGCATATGCATAGAAGGACTTACGTTGTTCTCTCTAATGTGAGATACCCCATAACACATATCTATCATAAGCAACTTTAACAGGACTCCATATGTTTAGAACCTTGTCTTTAATGCCTGGAAGATCATAATGAGCGGCCTTTGTCTTGGTGATAGACTTCATGTATGTCATAGTTAAAACTCCTCATTGTAGATACTTGAGATCATTGTTGATGAAGTATTCAAATGGTACTCGTTGACATTTTCCACGTGTGATCAAAGGAAGGGGTTTAGAAAGATCAAATGGGTAGTCACCGCCTTTAGGATTTTCCTAATCAAGCTTTTTTGAAAGAGCCTTGTAGTATTCTTCAAAGTCATATTCTAATTCAGCAAAATTGGAGCGGGTGCCTTTGAATAGTTTGAATGCAGGTCCTAACATAATTTATTAAGTTAAATTCTTGATTTTTCAATCATTCAAGATGTATCCAGAAAAGTCTCTAGGAGTGCTCATCAATTCATCAAAGTCCTCTAACGATTTATTAGTAGAAGTATAAGCTTCTAGAGTCATTAACCAATTTTGAGTTGGTCCTTCCTGTATAGTCTTGCTAACATACCAGTCAGGGTCAGTGGGTTCTTGAGGTGGTATAGGTTTCTTGAACCAGTCACATTTAGAGGCAGTCTCATTCCTTGTCTCATCTTCATTATCACCCAGATTCCCTTCTTGATCTTGTGGCATGTTTGAGTCTGCAACCTCAAACACTGATTTCTCTGATTGAATAGACTTTCCAAAAGATTTCGGTTAAGACTTGGTGCCTTTAGAAGAGCTATACGTTGAATCCTTATTTTTCAGACCTGTGGTTGGTTCCACATCTTTGCTTGTCTTTCTCTTCTTTAACCCTCGGTCTGATCCAGCGGAAGGGTCTTCATCTTTGTCTTTGTCTTTGCGGCTTCGCTTCAAATAATGTACATCATAAGAGAAGAAGAAATCTTTGTCGAGATCGTAAGATTTTTTCAAACTATCATAGCAATCTCGGTGTCCGGGAGCTACCAGATATGATTCACTTTTCTCCATTTTGTCGATAAGAATCCTCTTTAACTCAAATTCAGTAAGTGTAGAAGCAGCCTCATAAGTAGAATGTGGTTGAGAAGACACCTTTGCTAGAGTAACTTCATCACATGATTCTTTAATCAATGCTTCGATCACAGGTGGAGCGAAGTTAGACACTTCCTTAGGCAGAATCTGAGGTAGCTGATCTTTTACTTGCTCTTTGATTCTAGCCGTGAGTGACTCTAAAAGGAAGTTCATGAATTCTTCTCTGGTTTCTCCCAACCTAGTGTCTAGATGTTCATCAACTAAAGTTGTCACTTGAGTGTGTAGAGGGTCCTTTTTAAGTTTAGCAACTTCTTTTTCCAATGATGTTATTCTATCGTTGAATCGAAAGACTGATGCAAAGTCAGGAAGTGTAGATAGAGGACTTGTTTCAATTGTCGGTGATGGATTGGGTGTTGTCAGTATTGGTGGAGGTGTGAAGGTTTGTGATGATTGAGGAATGTTTGTGTATACAGGTGATGATTCAATGATAACAAAAGCTGGTATTGTAAGAAGTAGTGTGGTGCATGAGTTCTGGGACTTCATGGTGTGACATGACAACAGTGGAGGAAAACAATTTTTGCATCAGTAAGAGGAATATCTAAAAAAAAAGTAGGAATTTGGATCAATTCGGATGAACGAAAAAACAGTAACATGAACTTCAGTCATCTTCGTAAAAGTAGAAAAATTGGTCACATGAACCTTCAAACAACTTGTTCTTGATAACTCTAAATTTCATTCCCTTGTTGAGCGTCAATCATTTCAGCATTAACACCCTCACCTTGAACAATTTCTTTATCGCCTTTAATCACATCATCACTTTCTTCATCGCTTTTATTCACATCATCACTTTCTTCATTACTTTTATTCAGATCATCACTTTCTGATTCCAGATTATCATTATCTTTATCATCAGTGGGAGAGGGAGTATGAGCAAACTCCTCCTCTTCTTGGTCATCATCTTCAGATTCTTCTTCCCGCACTGAATCAGATATTTGCTCTTTACTTTCATTCTCCTACTCACTGTCTTCATTACTTGAATCTTGATCATTGTTTCTGTCGTCTTTATCATTTCCCCAAGACTCAGATTCAGTCTTAGTAGAGTCATCTTCTGTCACATCAGGAACCTCTGGCTTATCACCAGTTCCTTCACTTGTGACAGTAGGTGTGATCTTATCAACACTTGGTGGTTTTTCGGCAACCGTACCCGAACCACTAGGATGTGTCTTGTGAAAGTCCCTTAAGCTCTTCTTTCTTACTTCTTTCATCTGAGCTTCTTCTGTCAAAGCTACTTCAGATAGCAATTCAATTCCTTTCCCATGAGTAACATCCACCTTTTCTTTTTCCTTACTTTTAGACTTTGTTTCCACAGGAGCCTCTCTGATGACGACACCTGCTGCTGGCTTAGTTGTAGACTTTTTGGCAGGTCTCTTAACTCATTTGCCTTTCTAGACAGGTTCTTCATCTACACGGAAACTAAGATCACTGACAATCTTATGGGAACTTTCATAAAATTTTCGAGCCATCTTGGGAGGTACAAACACCTGTAGCAAAGCCTAGATAAGTCTTGTACTGATTAAACTTTCCTCATCGTCTGACTGGTAAAACATTCAGGAAGAATAAGCTCCATAGATCTGATTGATTTCTTTTGTAAGAGAATAATCTATAAGGAATAAATCAAGTAGTCATCTTTGGAGGTATGCATCCAATTTTGTATCTCCAGGTAAGTGACTTTCCTAAAAGGAAGTGTGAATGATACCTTTGGAGAATCGAGGGTAGTAAATCTTTTCTTATCTTTTATTTAGACTTTGTTTCAATCAGATAATGAAGTCTTCCCAAATTAATTCCACATAGTCTACGCTTTTCTGAATTAGAACATTACCCCAAAGGAATTTGAGCTCCTTTGAAGACGAAGCTTGTCAAGACCACCAGTCTTTCCAGATAAACCATGATTGATAAGAGCAGTAAAAGTTTTCTAGGGTTGATGCATCTGATCGACAACAACATCATTTAGTGAATTGATCTCCCCAGTATGACCGAGTTCTCTTTAGAAAGACACAGTGTCTTCTTTAAAAGGAAGGTGGATCAAGTCTCTACGCGTACTCTTAGGGCAAAATCCTAAAGAATATCTCTGAATACATCCAAAGTAAGTTGAATCAGTTTCTACTTGTCAATATTGAATCATTGAAGTGACATGCTGTACACAGAAATTCCCAAAACATAGCATATACACTTTAGACATCCTACATTGATTGAAAAATGAGCAGATATCATGGAGTGAGAGCAATAAGCATCCAAACTAACTTGAAATGAGGTTCTCTTGGTAAGCAATCCGTGAGGATTCCTTCCATTGCAATTCCGCTATCAGGTCAATTTCCTTGTGAAAAAGCTCAAGATCAAAGCTTAGTTTGTTGAGACAGCGTGGAAGACAAAGAAGAAAAACAAAAATTTCCTGCTAAGATTTGGTCACATACAGATCATATACAAACAAATATATATATAATAGATAGACAATTTAGACCATGATCTACGATTATTGATGCAAGACAGGATTTACAACAAGGGATAGGCAAACAATAACTAGGAAACAAATTGATACACATGCACACAACGCAACAAACTAATACACATACAAACAGGAAACACTTATCCTCATATACCACATTAACTATAGGCAACCTATTGAACTCAAGGCAATCACTAAGGATTTCTAAGGAAAAATTAAACCTACATTAATCACTAAGTGACATGATAGGGATTAATTGAACTTAGACTAGGTTATTAGATTGGATTACCAAGATTACAAGATTAGTTTCACAAGAAAAAAATCAAGTATGGTTCGCCTTTAGACAGTGTATAATTTGCATGTGTTAAGCATCTACGTATAGTTCGCATGTATTAAGCATCTACGTATAGTTTGCTTGTATTAATTGTGCATGTATAGTTTGCCTGTGTAACTAATGAACGTATAGTTCGCCTATGCAAAAAGGTATAGTTCGCCTGTGCAAATACATAACGTATAGTTCGCCTATGTTAAGCACTTACGTATAGTTCGCCTATTTTAAGAACTTATGTATTGTTCGCCTGTATTAACTCAGATGTATTGTTCGCCTATTTTAGATGTATAGTTAGCCCATTCAAACTAAATTTCAACATTTTGCATCTTATCAAACATCTAAAACCATTTAAACATGAACATGTAGCATCAATAAATCATTTTAATACTTTTACATCATGAATTAACAACAAAAATCTTAATTTATGTCTTGTTCGACCCATAAGAACACGAAAACCAAAAGGATTCAAGATTTCTCACACAAGTATGTTAAATAAACACACAAAAGTATTCAAACATTCATTATATTAGTACTCAACCCAAACCCATGACTTTTTTTAAGTTCTTGCCCATTTTTACCTTTTTCGACATCAAGAATCAATCTATGAACGAGTTATCCCTACTAAAAATTGTTATGGGTACAACATGTAGACCCCTAATAGACCAAAACCCCTCAATCAATTTCACTTTTCAAACACTTTTAAGTGGTGACAAAAATTAGGTCGATTTTAGGGTTTTCGAGTGTATTTTCTTGATTAGGTCAGATATAATGAAGCTTTAATCATTAGAACAAGTGTACCTTTAGCTTAGAACGAAGATTGAATGAATTCTTGTGGGTTTGAAGATTAACAATGGTGGGTTTAAGGTATATATGTGTGTGTGACGAGATACAGAGTGACAAAGGAGGGTGTTTATGTTCAAATCTTTTAAGATTTGGCATAAATGTCCCCTGAGGTTTAATGGCACTTCTAATTTTCTTTAAAACTTATCCTAAGGTAAACTAAAGTTTCCTAAGTGGCAAAACTAGTCCCTAAGGTTTTAGAATACAAGAATAAGTCTCACATTTTGCATTAATACCCATATAAGATCAAACAAATAACAAATAAAGCCTGATTGAATTAAAGTTAATTAACTCTCCTTTTATATTTCACTCGATATCATTAAAACCTTTACCTATTGACACCTTATTAATTATGAAGAAGATGATTTTGACCGTTTCTCCCCTCAAATAATGACTCGTTTTCTATTGAAATACATGTAGTCGTTATTTGATGGATCAAAATTATCTAGAACAATGATGATTATGTTGAATCTGAAAGATGATATGTAAATTATGAAAATCACACCCCAATAAAATAAGAATATCTCTTTATTTTACCCATAAGCGCACTGACACGTACACTTATGAAATATAAGAATATAAGAAGCACGGGTTGTGATGCAAAGTAATCACAAGCCTTTGCATGGTCATAAAGTAGACCATGCCCGAGAATAAATTCCCGTTGAGAGGTCAAGTCTCCTTTTTGACGGAATACTTGCCTTTAAGATGATGACCGGGTTGCTATCTGAAATAATAGCAAGCCATTTTGGCATGTTTTGAAAGCTTTTGAAACTTCTGCTCGAACTTCATTTACAGCCTCGTATCATTATTAAATGACATTTCTAAGGCCGTAAATGTTATCGATTTTCAGAAGACATGCCAGAGATACATATTT
This sequence comes from Tanacetum coccineum, assembly GCA_026074375.1. Lineage (NCBI taxonomy): Eukaryota > Viridiplantae > Streptophyta > Magnoliopsida > Asterales > Asteraceae > Tanacetum > Tanacetum coccineum. The sequence goes on from BQNB010004814.1 coordinate 19,666, forward strand.
TTATATTTTTCTGATTTTTTAATTTTTTCTTTTGTTTTTGTAAAATTTTATAAAAGGAAAATCTTTTTGGAATTTTTATGTTTTCATATATACATATATACAGGATATGAGTTACCACCATCACTCGTCCGTTTCCTCTGCCAGACGTTTCAACGTTTCTGGAGACATGCTTTTCATACCTAGCTTATCGATCAAGAAGTTAAATCTCTCTCGAGGCAAAGGTTTAGTAAAGATGTCAGCCAGTTGGTATTCAGTCCGGACAAAGTATAGCTCCACGATTCCATTCTCCACTTGCTCCTTTATGAAATGGTAGCGAATATCGATGTGCTTAGCTCTTGAATGTTGAACATTGTTGCAGCATAAAGCAATCACACTCTTGTTGTCGCAGTACAGAGGGATCTTATTGAATTGAAAGCCATAATCTGTTAGTTGTGAACGCATCCAAAGGATTTGTGAGCAACACCCAGATAAGGCAATATATTCAGCCTCTGTACTCGATATGACAGTGCTCTTTTGCTTCTTGGACGACCAGCTAACAAGTTTATCACCTAAGAACTGAGCGCTTCTGATGTTCGTCTAAATACGTATCAAACAAATAACCCTCAAATGTATAATATATATAAAATACATATACGATACGTAAGCTAAGTATCATACAAAATTATTCTTAGGAATGAATAATAGGTAATCAACACGGGTATCGTTCTCCTCGGTGAGAGGTGAATGGAAATTTACGTTTATGTCGAGAATCGAGCTTGATTATCATAAAAGATTTGGATTTGGTTTCTAATTCTAATAACGCAAATGGAAAGGAATAAAAGCACGAAAATCTAAGCAATACATGCAATTAAAACATTAAGCATTAAAACTATAACGGGAATTAAAAAACGCGACTAAAAATTTAAATTATCAAATTTTAACCCTAAAAATATAAATTTCAAATCTAAAAGTCCTAAATGAATAAAAATAATTTTTGAAAAAGAAATTATATTTTTTTGACTTTTATTTTATTTTTTTATGAATTTAAAACTAATTTAATCTAAAAATATTAAACTATATTATAAAAATCTAAAAAATTTAAGAAAGATGCTTTTAACTATTTAAAACTTAAGAAAAATAAAACGGGAAAATAAGCTAGACCGAATAAGCTGTTAAAAAGCAAATAAGCTAAAAAGCTAAAACTGAAAAACTTGCATAAGTTATTAAGGGTGCAAAGGTTTAACAGAAAAGTCCCAAGGGCGAGTTGGTAATCAGAGTGTGTGTTAAAGTGTTGGGCTATTAAGGTTGATGTCCTATGTTTTTTTTTTTGGGAGGGGGGGGGGGGGGGGGGGGGGGGGGGGGGGGGTAAAAAAAAAAAAAATAAATGGGAAACATTCCCCGGTAACAAATATAACCAAAAAATCAGTTTAGAACAATGGAATGTGGCTGAAGTACCACATTAATCTCAAGCTAAGCTTGAACAACCTCTAAAGCAACTTAGGACATGCCCCAAGAAAAGCTAAACAACAAATACACTAACAATAGATCCAATAGGAAAAAACCACTTTAACCTACATAAGACAATAAACGTAGCCTGCTGCCACACCACCAAATAGGACGTATTCCACATTACACCAAAGTAGGAGAAGGTCTCACAAGCGAACAAGGCAACTTCCAAATATGAGCTAGCATCTGAACATTAGGCGTCTTTTTAAAAGAGCAAGTCAATAATTTAAGACGAACATTAGACTTAATAAGCTCCAGGATCTTGTCCTTCGACCTCTTCTTCTTATTAAAGATTCGATAATTCTGCTCTTGCCATAAGAAGTAACACGCAGCAGAGAAAACAAGCTTGCAAACAACACTTCGAATTGACTTCATCTTCGCCAGCGGAATAAGGAATGCCACAATATCATCCAGGGCTGACGGAACATTTGGGATACATAATAACGGCTTCAAGTTATCCCAAACCCATGAAGAAAACCTTTCAACCAAAAAATACATGATCGATGAGGCGAATCTGGTTGGACTTCAACATAGAGGACACAACAAGCTGGTTCAATGTAAAGATTGTTACATAAATCCCATGGTCCTTAAAGATCATAGTCCCCTTGAGTTTCCTTTGTAATTACTAACCATAGAATGAATACATAACGAGAATCGGTGGAAAACCGGGTTGAGTGTATGGTGGGGGATAGTTATGACCACATAAAACCAATCCACCTCTATACTCCCGACGAATAGAGTCCCAACACACCGAAAGCCACCGAGAAATCGACATCCCAAATTTACCATATTACATACAGATAATACGATCAGGAAGGTCATATTTAAAGTTGGAGACCACGACATTATCAATAAAGGATATTTTTAGCCATACCCATAGCTAACGGCCAACTCTAAAGTACCCCTGTTTACACCAATAAATCCATTACCTTCAGCATTCAAGTGGAATCCCCTGAGTATATGTCATGATTAGTGACAATTTTTGATAATGGGCCAACCGAACCAATGATCATTGAGAGGGGGTGGATGGCATAGGATGAGCGTGCCAAGACCAACGTCAAGTTAACTACATACCAAAATATGAGATCGAAACAAAGGTCCTACAAGTTGACGAACATTGCAAATTTTTACACGCCAACGCCCACTACAATAATACCGACGAATAGGAAATGTCCCCCAAAAAGGAAAACGCCCATTAAGTTTATAAGACGTGGATCCATTTTAATTCCCCACAGCGACTCCTTTCCTCCCGATAGGAACTCCAAATATGCGAAGATACAAGAGCATTATTTAAAAATATCCAACCTATACGAATACCAAGACCTGCCTTCCTTCTTCGGCAACAACACAACCTCCCCAGCACCTTAGCCTACCTCTTTCATCTTCACCTTGACACCATAAGAACCGCCCCTCTATAAGTTGTTTCCAATTAATAATAAGCTAGAAGTGAAGGATAAACACGAAGCCCAAATTCACATGCATAAGAGCTAGAGAAATCGAACGAACAAGTTGAGCTCTCGCGGCAAAGAAAGAAACTTAATTCTTCCAATCACAAATTCTCCTTGTTAACCCTCTCCATTAATTCAGCACAAGCACGGTATAACAAGCCCGAGAAGGAACAAGAAGAGAGCATGACCCCTAAATATTTAACGCGGAAGATTACCCTCTCAAAAGGAAGAATGTTTCAGGATACTCAATCTTAACATAATAAGAACATTATAGAAAAACGCATTACTCTTAGTGAGACTAGGAGTAAGAACCGAGGACAATATCCTTAAACTCTTGTAAAGGAATCCATAATAACACGAGCCGACTCCACAACACCATGGCAAACAAAAAAACATGTCATCAGCAAAAACATAAAATTCATGATGTTTTAATTCGAGCAATACCTAAGATCAGGTAAAATTATTAGTAGCACGAGCCCGTCTAATGAAGCATACGAAGTAAGAACCCCATAACAAGGGTAAACACATACAGGAGACATAAGGATCACCTTGACGAAGCCCACGTTTTCCTTAAAGTATCTTGAAGCGATCCATTGATACTAATGAAGAAAAAAGAACGTAGAAGTCACACATGATACCCAAAATCCAACCATCAACCTAGGATGGAATCCAAAACGCAACCAAAACCCGAATTCAAAAAAGTCCAATCAACCGAGTCATAGCCTTTTTGGATATCAACATAGAACAGCACATCTTTGGAACAGACTCTATCGCAAAGTGATAATTATGCATAAGCTCTTGAGTCAAAAGAATATTATCCGATATACGTCTACCCGGAACAAAAGCCGATTGGTTTATACTAACTAAATCCTGAAGGGCACCTTTCATACGGATGAAAAAAATAACAGCTCAATACACTAAAAATAGCACATGCAACAAGAGTATAGGTCGAAAAAACATTAATTCTCATAGGAAGTAGTTACCTTTGGGATTAAGGCAATAATAGTATGAATAAGATTCCTTCAGGAGAATGCATTAGAAAAAACCACCATAACCGCTTTAGTGATAGTCACATCAGTCCCCGCAACTATCCCCAGCTTCCATGAAAAAGGCAGCAGAATATCCCATTCCGGGTCCCCGGGCCTTAATACAATCACCCCCTAGAAAACATAGCATTTCGAATCTCTAGGATTTGTAACATCACGAATCATATGGCTAAGCTTAAAGAACCATCAAGAGAGAGGTTACAAAAACAGATCATTCATGCCAAATAATGGAGTGTACCTTGTTGACCTAGAAATGCAGTATAATATCAACAAAACAAACGCCAAGGTTACCTATCACCATCAATACATGACCCTTGAGAATTATGATACCTATCGATCCATCCTAGAAGCTTGACTCTTCACAACTTTATGAAAAAGGCGGGTATTAGCGTGGGCCCCTGAATTTCAGCCACTCTATTCTTCGCCAATTTGAGAAAGAATTTTTTCCTTCCACCAGAACAGCATCAGTAAACGCATTAAGATACAAACCTCGCTTCCGTCTTCTCGTAACTCGTGATACTAGGAATCGAGATTCAAGGGTTTTTTTTGGTGCTTTCATCAAGCTCTGACCGCAACTTAACAACTTAATTATGAATATTTACCTTGATCATATAGTCAATTTGCAGATAGGTTATTCTTGAGAGCTTTAAGGCGATTAAAAACAATCTTGAACATCCAAAAACCGCTCACATAACCATCCAGCCATGAGGACACAAATTCTCCTTAAACACCGAGGGTTTTGAGCCAAACTATTGTAGAACTTAAACGGACAGTAAGGCTTATGATCAGCAATCATAGGGACGCCGTAGCACATCCCGGAGTATAGATCTGAAATTCTATAACGGCTGAAAGTAAGCCTGGAAACCTAACAAACACATCAAAGAAATTAGAATTTCGCCATTATTCTATCAATTTTCCTTCAGAATCCTTCTCCACCCTAGGTTTTGATTCACGTATACTCCAGCCACCGTACTATTAACGTCCAAAACTTCAATAGAATCCAAAATTCTTGAAAGTCACGCATACCCCTATCAATATTATAATATACCTGTAGACTTATCATTAACATAACAAAAAACATTAAAATCCCAAGAAAACCAACCGCAAGGCCTATCACGAACATAAGCTTTATGAGTAACCAAATTATGCCATAAAGCACGGCGTTGCATATATCGATTATGCGCATAGATAACGGAGCAAAAAAGATCCTTTTTGTCATCTTTAAAGTGAACACAAGTATGCATCACTTGATCATCATACGCGATTACCACAACTTTGACAATATCAGGATTCCACCCAAGAATGAACCCTGGAAACATTTTCGAACACGACACAACCAATAGAAGTCCCCTTACCATTGCTTAAAAACTTTAGAACTATAAATTCTGAAGATTAGAATTACAGCTATATGGTTACTCGAGAATCGCACATAAACAAAGATATTTATCTAAAATAACCTGACGACACCTCCTTTTTGTTTAGGGACTATGGTTCATTGACCCTTATGTTCCATGAAGCGAGATTATACATTAGAAACCTCATCAGTAGGAGTGCTTGCCCCTATTTTAGAATGAACCTACTGTTTAAGAATCCTCGGATTTAATCTAAAAATATTATAAAAAATACTAAACTAATTTATAAAAATATGGAAAAATTACTAAAAATGCTTTAAAGTATTATCAATGTAAGAAAAATAAAATGGATCAATAAGCTCTATTCTATAAGCCTCTAAAATTCAATAAGCTCAATAAGCTAAAACTGAAAAACTTGCATAAGTTATTAAGGGTGCAAAGGTTTAACAGAAAAGTCCCAAGGGCGAGTTGGTAATCAGAGTGTGTGTTAAAGTGTTGGGCTATTAAGGTTGAGGTCCCTGGTTCGAGCCTAAGGCTTCCCTATACGGCCTAACATTTTAATTTTGCAAATTTTATTTTTGAAAAAGCTTTTTAACACTAAAATAAGCACTTTTAATAAATGAACTTTTTAACAAAACTCAAAAATAAGCTAGAAAAAGCTATTTGAAAGTGACAGTTTTGCTTATTAAGCTAAATGGCATTAAGCTTAACTGTTTGATCTTCTTTTAGACTCAATAAGCAACTTGACACCTAAATAAGCAGAAACAGACCAAGTCCTAAACCTAATAAGCTAATAGGAATTAAATTAAGCAAGTAAAATAAGCTATAAGACTACTAAAAATACTTAATGACAACAGACACTTAACAGATTCTTAAAGACTAATGACAACATTTAAGCTAACTTCTAAGACTCAATAAGCTAAATAAAAAGCTAAAAACCAAAAATAAAAATGAACACCTATATCCAAAGGACACAATTAAGCTAGACATAAGCAAATAAGCCTAAGCAATAAGCTAGAAAAGCAAGTTGCAAATGGCAGCTATACTACTATTTTTGGCTTTTTAAGACAAATTTCAACTTAAATCATAAGACTCAATAAGCTAAAAGAAAAGCTAAAACTCAAAAACAGATTAAGATCAAGACTTAGATCTAATAAGCACTTAGGAACAAAAATAAGCAAAATTAAATAAGCAGGAAAGCACTTAAAAGGCATTTAGACAGTGGACTTAAAAAAATAACTTAAAGGACTTTTTACCAAATTTAAGCTAAGATAATGAACAAATAAGCACTATTAAAAAGCTAAAAGCTAAAGACAGGCAAAGCCCTAAACTCTAATGACTCAAATAAGCAAGAATTAAGCAAAAAGAAAAAGAAATAAGCTAAATTAAGGCAGATGAAAATGACACAGACTAACTGATGCTTTTGGCTTTTTTAGATATTAAGACAGATTTAAGCTTAAGTTTAAAGACTCAATAAGCAAAACTAAGGAAAGAAAACTTAAAACAGATGTAAACCATAACTCAATAAGCAAAGTTGGTTTCTAGCAACTGACTTTTAAGATATTTAAAATCACTTTGACACTTTACAAACTTAAAACAGATCTAGTCCTTATCATAATAAGCTAAGCTAAACAAAATTTAACCTAGTTTTAAAGCTAATTGTGATCCTATTAACCTGCATAAACTGACTTTTAAGAAAAACATTAAAAGTTTAAACTGCTTTAAGCAAAAATCTATAAGAAAAGTTTTCAATAGCTAAAAACTAAAAACAGTCTGACTCTTAAACCATATTGAGCACAAAACTAGACATTTAAATGGACCTATTAGACAATCTTACAATTAAGCAATTTAAAATCCTAATTGGACTAGCAGATTATAACTTTTTAAAAACAACCAACTACAAAACTTGACTAACCTAGTTTTAAGCTTATCTAAACTATCCTAAAAACATAATTTGAGCTTATTAAGACTGATTTGATACCTAAAAGCTACACAAGCAGTTTTAACTAAATTAAAACTGCTTGTGCCAAACACCCCTTTAAAAATCCAAATCTCATTTTAAGCTAAAACTGATTCAAATAAGCTTCAAGTAGTTAAAACAGATTAAGACCTAAGATTAATGATGACAAATAAGCAAAATCATATGGAAAATAAGCACTTATTATAAACTAGGAGAATGGGCAACATTAACTAGCAAATGGGCAGTATTAACTTTAAAATGAAAAGATCTCAAATCAAACTTATTCTAAACTATCAACTAAACATATTAAGCATCATTAAGACAAGATAAGCACAATTAAAGCAAAATAAACAGTTTAATAAGCAGATGCTAAAAATAAGTTAAGAAATGAAAAATGAAACATACCTTTGCCCTTTGCTCTAAACAAGGGCTTAAATGCTCTTAGAGCTTAATCTACAAGCTCCAGCTCATTTTCATGAGCTGGTAAAGTCCAATAAGCCCATCCATGTTTGGCTTATCATCCAAAAATTAAGCATTCCATTTAAGCATAGGTATTTATGTAATTTGAATGAAACTATGTTATATAGGAAAGCTTAAACTGATTTATAAGTAGCTTAAAAGAGAAATGAAAGCTTATTGATGATTAAGTAACATTCAATCACATTTTGAGTAAGTTGCATAAAGGTAAAACTTGAAATTAAGACAGATTTGAAAGGTAAACTGAATCTGCATTAATGAAAAGAGGAAATTACATTGTTTAAAAGGAAATTACATTTAAAATAAGAACAATAAGCTGGAAAATAAGCTACCCTAATCTACTCCTACTCCTAAGCTAGATGATCTCTCTGTGTGATTTGCCTCACTATTTATAGTGAGATGATGAAGCTTCTAGCCCTTTGAGACGCTCCCCCATCTTCAATCCTGGCCCTTGATTAGAATCCAATCATCAATCAACCCTGGGATCACTCTCCACGCAATTATGACCAATAGGAATGCATAGGATCGCCAACGTGGCTTTAGTGAGTGTCAAAGATGTAAGATGTGTTTTAGAAGGATACGTGTGTTGTGGAATCGATGGGGATTGGTTTTACCCTGCGTTATTGAGGTGAAAATGAAGGGAATGGGGGAAGATATACAGTAATTTTGATCGAGGATGTTTTATAATTCTGACTTTGACCCTGGTTTAATAAGAGTTGGGCTTTGGACTTTGTTTTGGGCTTGGACTAGTTATAAGGGTTTATGGATAGGATTTTGGTTTATAAGGGCTTAAGGTGTGTAGATAACATGCTAATGGGCTGACCCGACCCAATAAAATGGGAACGGGCTGGCCCATTAAGGATGTATACGCCTTCGGCTTTGATTTCTTGCACTCTTTCCAATCCCGTGCTCGGTTTCGTCCATTTTGCCATTGTTTTTGTCCTTTTTTGAATATTCGATACATGCACAATGCATTTGACAAAACACAAATATACAATGTATTTTTTATGTATTTTTGGTCATTATTGGTCTTTTTAGCTCGTTATATTTGGTAAAAGGTATGTGTATTTAAACACATACCAAAATCCCCCATACTAAGCTATTGCCGTGTCCTTACGCAATGTCATAAATACACACTTAGAAAACCAAAAATTTCAACCCCCTTAGACTAATTACCTCGAAAAGTAGCTAAGCGTTCATCTAAGGGGATTAAGAAATCACTAGTTTTGAAAAGCTCCCTATTTTACCATTTTTATGCATTCATTCATATCATAACTTTTACGGAACAAGAAACTCTAAAAGGATAAATTCATCGTCCTTGATTTTTCACCTGCCCCAAACCAAGCTTAAAAACAAAATCATTGTTAAAGACAAGTTAAGATGCTAACACTACTCATAAATGCTAATTGTGAATGCATAGCTACTTTTTGCTCCCTTATTCCTAAATCCTCTAAAGGTTTTATTATTATTATTGGTGACAAATAAATTAATGTCTTATTCTCATAAAGTAAACCCGGTTTAGACCATAATTAGTTAGAAATCCTTTCCTAAAGAGACGATATGGTGAGAATAAGGTCCACATTAAGGTTCTATATTCACATGATTTAGGGGTTATCCTTTTTATTTCATCCGAAACAACTCAATTACGAGTCCAGAGACGGAGGTTTTATTTAGATAACCCCGAAGTCGAAATTTGGCTTTATTATTATTATTATTATTGCAACATTATTAAACCTTGGTCCTTTAAACAACTGCCACATCACTATGCGAGCCAACCATGGTCCGGGAGTCTTATTTCGACCTCGGTGATCCTCGACCTTTTTGAAGGCTGCAACATCGGTTGTGAGTCGGCAAGATGCAGCAAACTTTTATCCGTCTCAGATTATTACTATGTGCCTTATTTAGAAGACTGCCACATCGGTTGTGAGCCGGCAAGAGGCAGTAAACTTTTATCAGCCTACAATGTTTATTATTATTATTACTACCTCCACCCTTTAAACGACTACCACATCGGTTGTGAGCCGACAAGAGGTAGTGGTCTTATTTCGGCTTCAGTTTATTACATAATAATTATTATAGCCAAATTTCTAGTCCTGTGGTCTTTTAACTACCGAAACAACGGTAGCGAGCTGTCAGGAATCGATAGCCTATTTCCCCACAACACTGACAAAACCTCGATGTGTACCTTACTTTCACCAAAAGGAATCTCTACGAAGTGATTTAAACTAAGAATCGCAAAAACCTAAAGTAACTTTATTTATTCAACAATTATATAATGTTTATTAAGTTGGTAGGAGCAAAAAGCAACAATTAACCTCTATGAGCTTGAAAGATATCCAATTACTCTATGTTTAGCATCTAATTTATATAAAACTCTATCATTTTTCGCTCTTCGCAAATTTAAAATCTTTACTAAAAAGATCCGCGAATGCTTAGTCTAATAAAACAAGCTTTGCATATTTAAAGTCTATCATGGAAACTTGCAAACTCTTGGTTTTTTATAAGCTAGAATTCGCGTTTTAAAGCTTCTTGTATAAAAGACTAGCAAAAGCTTAAATTTATATAAGTTAAGGGGCAAGCTAAAGCGCAACATGCTCGATCAAGTCAAAATTTATTCCTTAAAAAGACAAAACTATGTGTCTAAACACTTATTCTATTTTTGAAAATTTTTAAATTTGGCCTAAAATCACATATTTTTCCTATTTTTGGTGGTAACACGGGGTTACGTGAAGACAAGGCAAATGCAAGTAAGATCAAATCGAAAGATCCCCCCATACTAGAACTACACATTGTCCTCAATGTGAGAATGTCACCCCCATACTAATTTCAAGGCATAATCCACATATTAAGGGGTCTCTACGCAAATCTAAAGCCTTTTATTAATTATGCTAATAGATAAACGTTAATCAATAAGATCTAGGATATCGGATTCCCATATATAAGCATGCGAAGGATGGAAGATCGAGTGAATGATGGATAAAACCACGAGCACGAGAGTCTTTAAAATCCGGGCAATCCTGGACATAAAACACAAAACACGAAACACGAGAAAGGAAGAGGCGAACCTCCTCACATCACACTTATTAATAAATATTATACTAATATACTACTACCAAGGATAAGCATGGGTTGCCACCCACGAAGCGCTTGTTTTTGTGCGAGTCTCTAGGTTGCCACCCATCAGATATTCATATGCCACCGATTCTAAAGAAGAAAAATGAAAAACGGAGATGCCGGGGCCAAAAATGATATCCTTACACCCGGAGGAGAGAGGAAGAGAAGAATTCACCGGATAAGTGAAATAAGGAAGGAAAATTCGGATAACACATGTGAAGGAAAGATAATGGCGATCCTCAAAGGGCAAGCTCACATATGTAGGAGAAATATTTTCCTCATGAATCCCGGGGTCAAAAACTTTGACCATACTCTTCAAATCTTCATTATCAGGTTCATCCCTTAAGTTCTTTGGGTCATGATCTAAAAATGCCTCGGGAGGGAGATTAGGGATAGTGTCATTTATAAGCAAACTTTCAAGATAGATTATGTCTCCATCCGAATCATGATAACCGTTCTCAATATCCGTTGAAATATCCATATCTAGAAAAGCATCGATTTCATTAATTTTGCCTCCTGGGTCGAAACATTTATCCTCATTAAAATCGGAAAGAGGTGTGACTAACAAAGCCGGCTCATTAAGGTTAAAGACATAAGAGTCCTTACTCTCGATGTTCTCTAACACCTCATCAAAAATATGATTCACGTCACTAGAGATATATTCGTCATCAAATTCGAAAAGAGGGTTCGAGTAAATTTTAACATTGTCTTCCAGAACGTCCTCATCAGATAGTGACTCGTCATCACTAGAGGTACAATCATCATTTGAATCGAAGAGAGGGTTAAAGAAAGTCACGGATTTTTCCTTAAAAATGTTAATGGGAGAGAAATCATTACACAAAGGTAAATCACAATCACTATCATTCTCGGATGTATCCTCGGACTCACTTGAGATTAGAACAAGGTCCTCAACACTAGACTCATTTTCTTCGTCCGATTTCGTTTCCGGAATAGTATTAAGATGCTCATCCTCCATTATGAGAGAGTCCGTAATCGGTAAGTCGGGTGTGATTGCAATTGACAGAGGAAGTTCAGAAATAATATCTCTCAAAGGAATAGAACTTTCCTTCAAAACGTTTAGAAAAAAACCTAGAAATTACGAAATTAACTGAAAAGGATGCACGAATCACGAAAAAGGGGGAAAAACTATAAATCTTTAAAAATAACCCTACGAAGAAATTTCACTATCTAATACTCTAGGGACAAATAACGAAGAATGAAAAAAGACATAGACCGAAAATCTGGGTTCGTTAGACCCAAAAACGAGTAAAGACAAAAATCCAGCACCCGGACCGTACTTTAAAAAAGGAAATATGTTTTGTAAAAATGGCCCCTACGGAAAAGTTTGGTATTTTTCCTAAAAACTATAGTTAAAAGAAAATTTTCTAAAAAAGCCAAAATATTTTTTTGATAATTTTGTATATTTTTATGAATTAATAAACTTTTTAACGAAATTAAATTATAAAATATTAAACGATTACGAAAAATTCTGAAAATTTTTCTAAAAATACTTTACACCTTAACAATCCTACGAAAAATAAGAAACACAAAAATTTGTCTTACAAAAATAAGCCCAGACATAAGCTGTTTTATTACAGCTTTTAGGCTTAAAGCCAAAACACCCTTTAAATAATAAGCTCACCTTGAGTCTTTAACGAAAAAAGACCCAGGGCGCAGTGGTAAGGTGTGTTATAAAGGGGGTTTGTATCGAGAGGTCCCGGGTTCGAGTCTTGCTCACCCGGGCCAAGTGTCTTTCCCCTTTTTTTTTTTTGAAAAGTCTAGGGTAGAAAGTGTAAAGAACCAAAGTAAAGGGTAGGCGGGCAAAGTATCTAGAATTTACACTACAATGAAAACGGGTACCCTTTAATTTTGAGAAAACTACAAAACAGACCCTACGCTTATGGCTTAATTTTGGCTTATTAAAAATTGAGAATCAGCAAAAACTCAAAACTATAACATATTTTATAGCTTATCCTTACCAGCATTAATAAAGGCAATAATCTTTATTTAACAAAAGAATAAGCTAAAAAATTAGCAATCCAAATGCTGTCACAGAAACAAGGGGGTTTATAAGCTTTTTAAGAATTTAGCTTATAACTAGCTTATTACTGCATGAAATTAAAAATCTAAAAGTAGCTAAATGTAGACTAAGATGTGTGCAAGAGATGTCTAAACTAAAATTAGCTAAGTATTAACAGGTTTAACAAGAAAATTAAACTGAAAATGTGCTAGTTTTAGATTGAAACTGTTTTGAGCTTTTTCACATTAGCTAAACAGCTTATTCCTTGACCTCAAAAGCTAAAACTTTGGAGATAAACTATGCTAATGGAAATTTACTAAAATGCTTAATTCTCAACCCTAACTCCTAATGATGAATTCTCAAAAGAAACTAGAATAATGCATAGCAACAACAGCTTTGACTGTTGTTGCTGATGCATTTGGCAAACACAAATGAAGTGCAGGCTTAGTTGTCACTAAAAAAAACTCTTACACTAACTCAATCCATGTATGTAGTCCTGTATTGACTAAGTTTGTGCTCTAACTTGCCTTGAATCTCTAATCACTAAAAATACTTGATCACACAAACTGTCCTGGTGCTAGGCTTACTTTTTAAGCTTTAAAATCTTGAATTCTACTTACTAATTTTTAAAACCTATTCTAAACTTGATATTATGACTAAACACAACTAAGTAAAAGAATTTGGCAGAATGATGTTGACTTTTAGAGTCAAATTAAGCTTTAACCAAACACTCCTTTAAACTAACTGTCCAAACCTAAAATGAGCTTAGAATCTAATTAAAACTAAAACTGCTTAAACATTTTATCTACTTCTATTTAAAATGACCTAATAAAGCTTTTAGCTATAAAGTACTAGCTTATTAGGAGAAATAAGTTGCTTACTCTACTAGGCTTATACTACTACTAATGACAGAAATGAAGGTATGAAATCTAAATGAGTTTTTAAACTAAGACAACTTTAAACTAACACATCTAAATCCTAACTAAGCTATATGAAACAGGAATAGTCATTAAAACTCATAAGAATAAGCAATTAGTAATAAGCTCTAAATGCTAAACTGATAATTGAGAATGTAAAACCTGTATTTGTGTTGTCTCAGACACTAAAGTCACTCTATCTGAGTGAGTGACTTTAAAAAGCTTGATCCTATTGGCTCCCTAGCCTCTAAACCTCAATAAGCTAGATTTAAGCTTATTTGCCTTGTTGCTTCCAATATGAACTCAAATCATCTCAAGTGATCGTGCTTTGAATGTAAATTGATAAGATTGAGTAATGAATGCTTAAAAACAGGATTTGACTTAAATTTGGACATTATGAAAAGAAATAAGCTCAAAATGAGCATATTAGAGCTTATTTGATGAAAACGACTTAAAATTGGAATCAAAGTTCAAGTAAACTTGGAAACTAAATGTGATTACTCAAATGAATTAGTACAAACTGAAATGAGGAAAGTACAAGTGATCAAAGCTGAATTTAAAAACTTAAAAGAAAAATGCTTATTATTGAAGAAAATACAAAACTGAAAATTAAAATAAAAACAACTAACTACTCCTGGTTTCTTCTGTCTTCTTCCTCTTTTATAACTGAGTCTTCAAAACCATGTGTTTGTTGTGTTAGTTTGGTGAGAGCAAAACCAAAAAGAAATCTTGACCGTCGAACAAGCCTTGGGATTGTGGGGATTTGCCAATAGGATTAGGGTTTTAGTGGGGGAGGGGGGAATGGTTTGTCCATGGTGTGGTTTAGGTTGCAGGGTAAAAGGAGGGTAGTTAACCCGTGAGTTGGGTTGTGGGGAAAAAAGGCGGGAAAACTTGTTGTATGAAAAAGAGAGTGACAGGGTGTGGGTTTGAGGTGATTGCACAAATGGTCCTTGAAGGTGTATGTTTATCTTTCAGTCATGGTCCTTGTGGTTATAAGAGTTTTGGGGACTTGGCAAAACAAGTCCCCAAGGGTTATTATACCTATTTCACCATTCGTCCTTATGGTGTGTAAGTTAGGGATCTTTGGCAGAATGGCCTGGTAGTGGATACTTTTGCCAAAATGGCAGTTTAGTGTCTTTGATCATTCATTTTTTTCTCTTTTCTCTAATTAAAATATAAGGTTAGGGGTTGGCCAATTTCAACCCTTAAACTTATATTTCTTGTGTGTTGCTTTTTGGTTGTTGACTTTTCGGGCTTTCGATTTGGCTTTGTCTTTCAAGTCTTTTCCATTCTGAGTCCGGTTTTGTCGTTTTGGCTTTGTTTTTTCGTCTTCTCTTAGTTATCCGTTCATGCTCAATACCAATTAGCAAAACCAAGCATATATTTTTGGCTTGTTAAGTCCGTTTTTTGGTTATATTAGCTGTTTGTAAAGGTAATAGGTATCGTGTAATTAGCACATACCAAAATCCCCCATACTTAGGTATTTGCCGTGTCCTCAGAATATGTATGAAGTAAGGCATTTACGAAAACTAAGAAATCTTAATCCCTCGACTAATAACTTTGAAGTAGCAAAGTGTTCGTCAAGGGGAAACTAAAGAATCAAAAGCTTCGACAAGTCCTGTTCTCACCATTTTTTTTTATTTGTACACTAACTATCCCTAATATTTTTTTGATTTTCCTTTTTCATTTCTCGACTACCTGTTTGACTTCCTTTATTTTATTAATACTGGGATCATAGAATGAGAAACGTCCATAGAATAATCTACGGATGTCCTGACGGATAAATTCATCGTCCCCGATTTTTCACTAGCTCCAAACCAAGCAATTAAACAAGATCATTTTGTCAATAATAAGTCTAAATGCTAAAGCATCATATTATGAATGTGACTTTTTAACTCCCAACATGTATGTTTGATTTAATGTGTGTGGCTCATTTCAACTCAACCATAGATTCAATTTATTTCATAGTCGTGATTCTAGATGAAATCATGACCTCAAAGCTCCCACTCCGCTAACCACGAGGTGGGGGTTCAAACTAAGACATCTTTACTTCTAGGGATTTGGTGTGTTGTGATATCTCACCAGGAAGCGAGGTCTAGGTGAGGGTTCAAACTAAGACACTTATCCTTAGCCATAATAGGAAGAAGGTGTTGATGTGATTTCCCACTACGCTAGCAACGGGGTGGGTTTTCAAACTAAGAACACCGGTCGTTGGTTGTGATATCCTACTAGGGAGCGAGGCCTAGGTAGGTGTTCAAACTAAGCAACGCATTCCTAGCTTTAAGAACTTATGATTATAATGATGAAGATGTTGCAAAAAGTTCTACAGTTAAAATCTCGTTCTTTAAAATCAAGTTACAAGGTCCTAATAAGTTGTTGCTTTGAGTCATGATTCATCTTGAATCACGACTATGGAAATAAGTTGATCTATGGTTGAGTTGAAATGAGTACACACATTTAAATCATATATTCATGTTGGGAGTTAAAAGTTCACAAGTCATAAGTATGAGTGCTTAGCATTTAGACTTATATTGACAAATGATCTTGTTTAATTGCTTGGTTTGGAACTAGTGAAAAATCGGGGACGATGAATTTATCCGTCAGGACATCCGTAGATTATTCTATGGGCGTTTCTCATTCTATGATCCCAATGTTGATATAATAAAGGAAGTCAAACAGGAAGTCGAGAAAAGAAAAAGGAAAATCCAAAAATATTAGGGATAGTTAGTGTATGAATAAAAAATGGTGAAAACGGGACTTGTCAAAGCTATTAATTCTTTAGTTCCCCTTGACAAACACTTAGCTACTTTTCAAAGTTATTAGTCGAGGGGGATTGAGATTCTTAGTTTTCGTAAATGTTTACTTCATAACATTGCGTGAGGACACGGCAATACCTTAGTATGGGGGATTTTGGTATGTGTTTAATTACACATACCTTTTACCTTTAAAAACGAGCTAAAATAACCAAAAACGGACTTAAAATGCCAAATATATGCTTGTTTTGCTAATTGTATTGTGCAGGAACGGATATTGAAGAAAAGGACGAAAAACGAAGCCAAAACGACAAAACCGGACTCGGAATGGAAAAGCAGGAAAAGACAAAGTCAAAGTCCAAGACCAAACCTGAAAAAGTCAACCCAAGTCAACCCCGAAGCCAAAAGTCAAGAAATATAAGTTTAGGGACTTAACTTGTAAATCCCTAAACTTATATTTATACAAGAAAGGAAAGAAAAGAAGACAAGGGTGAAAACTGCCATTATGGGAAAGATATACTCCAAGGGCCAAAACTGTCAAGTCCACTAAGTTATAACACCCAAGGACGTGTGATGCAAGTGATGTTATAACCCTTGGGGACTGAAATTGCCAAGTCCCCAAAAGGTTTTAAACACAAGGACCATGGATGAAATCAACCTTAACACCATGAGGGGCCAATTTTGCCCAATCCCCAAACTTTCACCCTGTCACCCCTACCCTTTTATAACACCTTTTTTTCCCGCCCTTTTCAAATCCCAACCAATCACGGGTCCTCCTCATCGCTTTTACCCTGCAACCCAAACCACCCCATGGATAATCACTTCCCCCCTCCCCCACTATCTTTCCCAGCTGTAAGATTGCCAAGTTGGCAATCCCACAACTCCCCAAGCCTATTTCGACGGTTTTGATGATCCGAACAAACATCAAGATATTTGGAGGGCCAGGATTTGCTTGACTTTACACTCTCACAACAAACACACTACACTTCTTGTGTCTACAAAGAAGCACAAAGGCAAGAAGACAAAGAAGACACAAGACCTAGTCGTATTTTTGCTATAAAAGCCTTGTAAAGCCATTGTGGCTGGGAGAGTTTTTTTTGGTAGTTTTACAAATAGTTCTTAGTATTTTTTTTAAGTTAAAAGTTTTTTTTATGTACCTGTAATTCACTTTGGTTTAATGAAAATTTCAGCAAGCTTTCCTTATTCGTGTTTTAAGGTTTCAAGTGTTTCTTAAAATCCTTTTTTTAAGCATCTTGATAACCTGTTGTTAGAAAACTTTTAAGAAAAATTCAAAAGGGTGACAAGTTACTGTTGGATTAAAAGCTAAGGATGAATAAGCAAATGTGGATGGCTTATTGGGTTATGGCTTAGTTTAAGCTTAATTATAAGCTGGGGTAGGAAACTTAGAGCTTATTAGGGTCAAAGAATCCTTTTTGAACAAAGGATTAAAGGTACAAATTTCTTTCAAATTTTGCAAATTACTGTAGCAAATAGCTTAATTAGCTTATTTCTTAGCTTATTTCTGTCTTGTAATTCAAAGTTATCCTTTTTCAACAATGGAGTTAAAGGTACAAATTTCGTTCCAAATTTTGCAAAATTAACTGTAGCAAATAGCTTAAGTAGCTCTATTTCTTAAGCTTATTTCTGTATTGTTGTTTATTCATGTTATTTAATATCTAAATATGTCTTTTTATGCTGTCATTTCATGAATGCAATTTAGTGAAACGGCATAATTAGCTAATTTCGTCATAGCTTATCATTAATCTTTCAAGTGCTTATTTGCTGTGCTTTTTGTCTTTTTATTATCTTAAATAGCTTAAGTAGTGTTAGTATTTTAAAAATTTCAGTCTAAGTTAGTTTTTATAAGTTTTTAAACCACTTTCAAAAACTTAAGGGGTGTTTGGGTCAACACTCAAAACGGGTCAAAAGGCTTTTGTGTATGGGTTATGGTCACTCAAGTAGTTTAAGCTTGAGTATTAAGCTTGTTTTAAGCTGTTTTTAAAAGTTTTAAAGTTTTTAAATTGTTTTCAAAAGGTTTTAAATCATCTTTTGGAACTGAGTTTATTTTAAAAAAGCCACAAGTGCTTATTTAGATAAGCACTTGGATTTTGAGTTAAGGTTTCAAAAAGTGTGTGATTTAGAGTCTTAAACAAGCTGTCACAAACTCTTTGTGCACTTTGACTTGTTAAGTCAAATCTGCCCAAGTTGTTTTAGGTCAAGTTTTATAAAACCTAAGTTCCTCCCTTTTTCACTTTACAAATTCAGCAAGTTAAAATGATTTTTGGAAGCTTAAAATTGGTGCACAAGTCCATTTCATAGTATAATACTTAAGCTGTTTAAGCTTATTTTCTAATTTGAGCTTATTTGACAGCTTTTAAAAAGCTGTCAAATAAGCCCCTTTATTTTAGCCTTAATCTCCCCTGGTGCAAAGGGGAGACTTTAAGCTTCCTTTTCCTAAGCTTGTAGTGTACTTAAGCCCAATTTCTTGGCTTATTTTGAGAGCCTATAAGCTCTTAGATAAGCCCCTTCAGTTTCAGCCTTTAAAAAAGCTTTTTAGATAGCTTATTTTTAAGCTCAATTTAGCCTTTTCACTGTTTTAGCCTAGTTAGTGTAGGGACTGCTTATATTTCAATTTCTTGGCTTATTGAGCTTATTTAATAAGCTCAATTGATTCCTAGCAGCTTATTTTAGTAGGGTGGTTAGTTGTGCAAGCTTGCTTCTCATTTTCTCAGCTTATTTGAATGCCAACTTAAGTATTTTTGCCTTTTAAGCTTCATTTAGTTTCTGTCATCATAAGCTGTTTTCTAGCTTATTTAGCTTTAAGCTTTTAGCCTCTTATAGCTTATCTAGGATAGGTTTAGATAGTTCATTAAGCTCATTTTGTCCAAGTTAGCTTATTAACCCTCAAAAGCCAAATGACTTAGCTAAATTTTAGCTTTAAGCTCTTTTAAGCATTCTGTCATTTTAAGCTTATTTTTAGCTTATTTACAGCTTTTCATAAAAACTTGTTGTTGAGAAAGTTGTTAAGCCCCACGATAATAACTTTGCTTTACAAAGTTTTCGAAAAAAAAAAGGGAAAGACAAGGGGCCCGGGTGAGCAAGACTCGAACCCGGGACCCCTCGATACATTCCCCCTTTATACCATCACATACCGCTGCGCCCTTGGGACTTTTCTGTCATAGTCCCAAGGGCTTTGGTATTTAAGGTGATTTTGGGCTTTTAAGCTTATAAGCTGTCAACAGCTTACTACGGGCTTATTTTTAAGCCAGCTTATTGTTTCTTATTTTTCTTAGGATTATATTAGTGTCTAGTATTTTTAGTAAAATTTTCAGAATTTTTCGAAGTCATTTGATATTTTTTACAATTTAATTTAGTTAAAAGTTTTAAAAATTCATAAAAAATACAAAAATTATCAAAAAAATATTTTTCTTTTTCAGAAAATTTTATTTTGTCATATAGTTTGTAGGAAAAATATAAAACTTTTCGTAGGGTCATTTTTACAACTTTTCATTTTTTAAAGAGCGGTCCGGGTTTTGCGGTTTTTGTCTTGACTCGTTTTTGGGTCAAACGAACTCCGTTTTCAGTCTAGTCTTTTTCATTCTTCGTTATTTGTTCCCTAGAGTAGTTTAGAAGCAAAAATTTCTTCGTAGGGTTAATTTTAAAGATTTTAGGTTTTTTCCCCTTTGTTCGGGATTCATGCTCTCGTTTTCTAGCTTAATTTCATAATTTTTAGGTTTTTTTAAACGTTTTTATTTGTTATTGTTTAATTTAACTTCCTGCACTCTCAAATCATTTCTCTCCTTCCAACTCAAATCTTCCGACTGTATCGATTTTCCAGTACAGCCTCGTTGGGGATAAACGGAACCCGTCGGGAACAATTCTATACTATTCACGGTTTTATTGACTTGTCCTTTAGACTATTCTTACTATATATATTTTATATTTTATTATATATTATATATTTAAGGTGTAGTTTGGAGGAATCAAAAAATGAACCAAAAAACGGAGTTGAACGAGCTTTAAAATACGAAAAAACGAGAACGGAAACAAATCAGTTCTTTAAAAAATCGAAAATTTTGGAAAATAGACCCTACGAAAGCAACTAATTTTCCTATACACTTTATGATAAAATAATTTTTCTAAAAAAGATTTATATATTTTATTGATTATTTTTCTATTTTTTATGATTTTTTAAAGTTTTTAATGAAATAACATGTTTAAAAATACTAAATATCATATAAATTCTAGAAAAAATACAAAAAATAGCTTACTAATTTGACCTAGGAAAAATTTCCTTGATGTCACAGCCTTAATGAATATAAGCTTGCAAAATAAGCATAACAGCTTATAAGGCTTATTGGCTAAAAATACAGTATAAGATTTAAATGTTCTTGCAAAGGTAAAATTGAAAAAAAAGACAAGACCTTCAGGGCGCAGTGGTAGATGAGTGGTGGCTTATAAAAGGGTTGAAGTGTTGAGGTCGGGGGTTCGAGTCTTGCTCACCCCCGATTTCCACTTTCCCCTTTTTTTTATTTTTGAAAACTCAAAGAACAAAAGTTATAGAAGACACTTTTTAAAACAACTTTAATAAAGAAACTATAAGCTGAAACTTAATAATAAGCACAAAATCAGCTGTTTAAACCAGATGATACAGAAAGTTTGCTTTTGAAAGCCAAAAAGCTAAATTTCAATAAATTGCTTGATAGATCTAAATTAGCTTTTATTTTTTAACATCCAAAAGTTGTTTCTTGGAAAGCTTATAATGTGTAGAAGCTAATTTTAATAAGCTACCTCAACTAATAACACCTTTTAAACTACTTAATCTAATGATCTAAGCTGATAACTCAGGAAGAAGCTTTTTAAGCTCAAAACCCAATTAAGCTATAATCTATAATAAGCTACTACAGAAGCTGAGCTTTTGAAAACTTAACAAACTACTATTAAGCTACAATTCCAAATCATAAAAACTAATCCTATAAGCTAAAAATCTAAAAATTAGAAACAAAATCTTACTAGCTACTGTTTTTTGGTTTTTTTTTTAATTCTATGAACTTGAAGATCAAATTAAACCTAGGTATAAAGCTATAAATTGAAAAAAAAGTTTTAATCTATCTTAACTGTTATGTAAACTCTAAGCCTACTTAATTTTGAAAGATAAAAACAACTCTAAGCTAGCTTAATTTTGAACAAAAGGATTGCAGTTTGATACTGCACTTGGTCCTATCTGATGCACACCCAAAATGGGTTAAACCAATTTGCAGTTGACCTTAGGGGTCAAAACTGCTTAGCACACTCCAAATTAGTGTGAATAAACACTAAACAACCAATGTCCAAGCTAAAAAAACCTGGATTAAAAACCTCTTTTTACCTTAAAAAGAAAATCTTCCCCTGGTGCACAGCCTTTGAAAACTAAGCTTTGATTGCTAACATTCTAAAGTCTAATCTAATGGAAAAACAACTTTTACTACTGTTTTAAATGTGAATTTAAAGCTAGTTCAATAAATTAGCAACCTAGCTTTGACTTTTGAAGGTCAAACACGGTACAAATCCAAACATCCTTATTTATATGAAAAAATCTTATTTAGCTTTGAAAATGAATTCTAATAATTAAACTTTGAAAACTAGTTGATAACAAGCTAATATAATCCTATTAAGCAAATCTAGCTTAACTATTAAGCAAAATCCAATAAGCTTTAAGCTAAACTAGTATTTTGTATATTTTTTTAACATTTTTAGGAAATTACAAAGCAAATAACTATAAATTTTTTTTGAGTAATACATTAATCTAACCTATAAATCCTACACAGACAAACAACTATGAGAGATTTAAACCAACAATTAAAGACCAAAAGGACTTAAGCAGTTCTAACTTTAGGTTAGTACTGCTGTTCCAAACACTCCCTTAATTTCATAACGATCAATATTAGCTTGAGGAATGAAAATCCTAGCTAACCTCAAAACTCAAATTCCGTAAGTTAAAAGCTTTTCTCCCCCCCACCCCATACCCGCCCAAAATTATAAAACTTAAAAACGAGAGCTATTAGACAGAAACTAAGCGGAACTATTATGCTCATTTTTTTTTACTTTTGACTGATTAAAAGACAACTAAGATGAAAACTAAGTTTCTATTCTATAAGATTAAAACAGATTTATAAAAACATTAACACGCACAATATTATAGAATTAAGACCAATAAGCAAGAGATAAGCATAAAATAGCAACTATAGCTAAGGAATTAAGAACAGTAAAGTAAATTAAAACTTACAAATGGCCTTAGCTAAACAAAGGCAATTGAGGCTCAATGAGCTGTCTACAAGCTCCAGCTTATCCTAAGATAAGCTGGTAAGGGTCCCATAAGCTCTTCCAAGTTAAGCTTATCATCCAAAATGCATAGATCCATATAAGCAAAGGTAATAAACTGATTTTATTGGTTTAAGTATATTAAGAGCTTATTAATAGCTCAATTTGAGCTTAGAGACTCAAAGAGCTTGTATGAGCATATTAGTAGCTTATGAAACAGTAGCCTAATCATTTGAGAGAAATAAGAGCTTAAAAGTGAAAACTGTTTATGAAAACTAAATGATGATTTTATTAATAATTAAAAACGGATTACAATTCTTAATAAAAGGAAATTACAAGAGCTTGAAAGAAAATTACAATTTTAAACTAAAAAAAGTTACAAAAGCTATTTTATAAACTAAAGAAAAATGCAGGTAAACAAGATTGAGAAGATAGATCACCCTCTGAGTGAGTGAGAAGGCCTTTATATAACTGTCAAGGGAAGCTTCTAGGTCCTTAGCCTCTGAACACACTCCTTTCAATCCTGTCCTTCAATCATTACCAAATCATTGAAAGCTCAGTCTTATCCGTTGGATCATCCTTAGCTCACAAGATGCCAATGGTGGCAATCCGTGATCTGTGACATCGGTGTTTCTTTTGTGAGTGTCTCTAGTGTAACTAACCCCTCATTCCTTGTGTGTTTGTTGTCAGAACCGCGTGTCATTCCCTTTGGGTTTTGGCCAATGAGAATGAGAGATGATGTAATACTCTTCCAACGTGTACCTTTTCACTTGAATTGCTAAGCCACGTAGCCAATTTGAATTACCCCTTTGATTTAAGGTCGAGGTAAAACGGGGAAGATGATGAACAGTTAAAACTATTTTTCCCGCGTTTTACCTCTTATAAAAGAGGGCGTTTGACTTTCTTTGACCCGGGGTTATAACTTCGGGCTTATAAGGGTTTTGGGCCTGGGTAGGATTTGGGCTCGGGCTTTGGATTTGTGTTATAAGAAAGTTAACGGGTGTTAACTCTTATAATTATAAGAGTTAACACCGTTAGGGTTTAGGGATTATTTTTGTAATTTGGTTAACTTTGAGGGACTGATTTGGGAATTTTTGATTTTGTCTTTTTGTGTTGACCATGTTTGACTGAAGGTTGACTTGAGTTGACCACTGTTGACTTTTGATAGCATTCTCCCGGCTTTTGCACACTCAATTCCGTTTCCGTGTCTGTGTTTGTCCGGTTTTAACCGTTTTCTTAAGATTTTTGCAATATCCGTACCTACACAATCACAAAGACAAAACAAGCAATATATAAGCATTTTAAGCACGATTTTGTCTTTTTAGGGCCATTTTTGATATAAAACGGATATGTGTTTTCACTTTTGTCTTTTTAGGGCCATTTATATATATATATATATATGCGTATATATACATACGTATATACATACGTATTTACGTATATACATATATACGTATGTATATATATACGT